>JAWPHD010014137.1:0-63378 GCA_037043455.1 Cyrtodaria siliqua
CGAAAGGAAAGATCTTACGTAGCTATGTACCATTCGATTAACAGCAGCATATTGTACATACAATATATGGCGGAAATTCCCGTGTCGCGTTTCTTTTTTGCCTTTCAGTATAGTTTGCAAATAGGAGACAGATGTCTGACATGAGAATTAACTGCATTTGCACATTTCCCCTGGATTCTATAGAAGATAATGTAGTAGCTGCAGTCAACCTACTTGAGTTGTATTTACATCTAATCTCATTAAGAGATATAACTCAGATGTAACACAATTTTGAATTTGAGATTATGTCACTATGGCTGTACACACACCCTTGCAGGGTACCCGGTACACACACCTTTTCAGGTTACCCAGTACACAAACCCTTACAGGGTATCTGGAACACAAAACATTACAGAGTATCTTGTAAACACACCCTTACAAGGTACCCGGAACACACACCCTTACCGGGCACCCGGTATACACACCCTTACAGGGTACCTGGTACATGCACCCTTAAAGGGTACCTGGTACACACACCCTTACAGATACCCGGTACATGCACTCTTACAGGGTACCTGGTACACACACCTTACAGATACAAAGGTACACACACATTTTCAGGGTACACACCCTTACAGGGTACCTGGTACATACACCTTACACCCTTACAGGGTACCAAGTACACACTCTTACACACCCTTACAGAGGGTCCCAAAGGGGTTTTGTGTGAAAACGTGATCGGGGTGTTTTTAAAAACGTGACGCGTGAAACAAACAATATTTTTGCGTGATTGCGTGAAAATTATATCAGCGTGATCCGTGATTTTGGTCTTGGTAAAACGTGATCGCGTGATATGGTGACGTGAAACGTTAATTGTTAGTCCTTTTCAGTCTTTTTAGTGTCCCTCCTCCTCCCAGGTATGTGAAATGTTCTCTTTTTGTCATAACTTTTATACCACATGAGATGCCAGAGATGCCAGAATGCTGTTGTCAATTTGAAAGCCTCAGAATAAATCTGACGGCTCAAGTTTGTGTGTGATTGTCTGTGGTTTTGTTGTTGTTGCAACCCACACATTGTACTAGAGAAGCTCAAGCCTATAGCGGTTCACGTCTGCTCATCCACATTTAATGTGAAATGTGAAAGTTCTGCTATTTTCAAGTGAAGACGTGATCCTTGTTTTTATTTTACGTGATCACGTGAACACAATCCCCCTTTGGGACCCCCCTTACAGGATACCCAGTATACACACCCTTACAGGGAACCCGGTACACACACCTTACAGGTACAAAGGTACACACACATTTTCAGGGTACCCGGTACACACCCTTACAGGGTAAATGGTACACACACCCTTATATACACTACCGTATACAGACTGGCTTTTACACTCACTGAGTAATGAGTTTCTTGACTTTTTGATATGGCAAATTATATAAACATATTAAAATAATTCTAAAAATGATTTAATAAACTGATTTATATGATTAGGAATACAAATGAATTTAAAAAATGTATATTGTCAATACATATTGTTCACTTATAAAACACATCATTATCTACGGAATCGAAGACATTGGGCTTGAAAATACCATTTGTACACTGTTGCAATTAATATGTTTATAATAATTCTCGCGTTTTGAACCGTTTCAGTTTAATATCTTTGAATAATGACTTATTATAATACACCTTTCATGTGTTAAGATGCCGTAATAAACAAAGATGAAGTACCTTATCAATTGTATTATTCGTAAATCAAATACGAAAATTGAAACTCTGACAAGACGTAACCGTGATTCAGCTATAAAACTATAATATAGGCTAACATGAGCACAGAAGAAGCTTTAATTTATTTCTGTTTTATTATGGGAACACTCAACTGATTTGTAAACAAAACACATTACCCTTGCTTTGGGGGGAAATGTTTTTTGGAAAGAAACTGATAGTTTAGTTGATAGTGTCACATACATCTAAGGTAAAACCTTGCTTTCATAGTTTGTTCTCAGGTGGGAAGTATTATCTTTTTAGTAAATTGACAGGGTCAAAACAGTACAAAATAAATGCATTTTACTTAATGTTACGTTACACCATCCCTCGCCACCTGCGGTTAACATAACAGTGTAGTTATTTATGATATTTATCGTTCACAAAAATGCGTCATTTTGCATTTCCCATTTTCTGTCCTAATCTTATTATTAAAGTTTTCCTAAATGGATAATCAGGAATGACACATTCGCGATAACAGGTAATCGTGTGTACGCTATGTTATGTCGATACCACTATCTTTTTTTTCATTTAACAGTTTCTGTAAACAGTAATAGCAGTGTTATACTTGTATTTGTTTCCCCAATATTAAAACTGAAGATAATGAAAATATTTGACTGGGGTAATTAAACTGTCACTTTCATATCATTCTGTAATTTTATATTTGACTGGGGCAATTAGATTGTCACTTTCATATCATTCTGTAATATTTTTTTGAACACTAACTCTTTTATTGCGGTGATGTTATCGGTGTAACGAATATACACCTTTTAAAATGTGTTATTTTAAATTAACTAACTACATATCCGGTGTGCAATACATGAGGGGTTATTTTATTACCATATACATATATATATATATAAACACCTGAATACATAGATAGGTTACAATTATAATAAAATTAAATATTTTATTTATTTATTTATTACAGCTAGGGTTCTCCCCAGGATTTTTTCTTGCGCTGGCACAGACAGCGCGCTTCGTGGGGTTGTCAGGAGGCGTCTACACGCCACCTTTGATTCTTTTTTTTTATATAATTCTACACCATCTACTCTGAGATGGTTTTAGTTGTAAAATTAATTCCTTATTTTAATTAGAAGGCACTCTCAGTGCTATTGACTGTTTTAAAAATGTTTTTTGGAAATATTTTTAAAATCCACTTTCTCAGCCTCGGAGCAAGAGTATTTTCAAAAGGCAATTGCCTTGCCCAACATTTAAGTCCACTTAGTGTATTTTTGAACATTTATGCAGTAATGTAAGGCCTGTACATGTATATCAATTAAACATTCAGAACTAAATATCTCGTCCTTTTTTTGGAATCGCGAAAACCAGTGAAATATGAAAAAATAAGCATATCGCTAAGTTTTGTAACACTTTTTGGGAAAGATACACATCCATATATGTTTAATTTCATCCTTTATCAATGAAAAACACTGAATACCTCATCCAATCGCATTAATAAACGAGTTCTTCGAGCCACGAGTGTATTAAATATTTTGCATTTTCACGCAAAACAATCCAGGGCCGTTCATTGTTATGATTTACGATTGTTTGGGGGAAAAGAAGCATATCGCAAAGTTGTGTAACGCTTTTGGGGGAAAGATGCACATCCATATAAGTAAAATGTCATACTTTATCAATGAAATACACTGAATACCTCATCGAATCGCATTAATAAACAAGTGCTTTGAGTGTATTAAAAAAATTACGTGAATTGTTATTGTTCAGTACTTCTCGCAAAACATTCCAGGGCCGCGGAATTATATGACCTAGATATCCCACAACCCCTGAAGCGAAAAACTTGATATTTCACACAATCTGGCGAGTGACACCGATAGAGGGGCACTGTAAGGGTTATTTTAAATACCAGTTAGCAAAATATATAAGCACCATGCTTGATATTTAAAGGACCGCGCTAATTTTAAAAGACAGCGATAATAGCGATTTTGAATTTCAAGCACAGCGGCACCGCGGTTTCAAGCACAGCGGCACCGCGGTGCTTAAAGGCGCTGGGGAAAACCCCGTGTGTGTATTACCATTTAGATCCTTGGTCTTGATGCAGTGCCACAGAATAACCAAACATACTCCGAATCTCCCCAGAATGAATAGTTGCAGTTTCTAAATCTAGATTGTATGCTGATGCTAGATTAGTGAACATAGTCAGAAATACACAAAACACTCCAACAGCCCCACTTACACGCCGAGTCAAGTATTTCCTGTGGAAAGCACACAACATATTCGTTAATTCCAAACTACTTATTCTTATATTTTCCATTTCTACTGATAGATCAACTTCAAAAACGTGTATAAAGGTTATACGAAAAACAGCTATTTTATTTCGAAATTCACATTTCTAGGGTTTGATCCAAATAAAAATACACTGCAACTATCCACTGACTTAAACACCAAGATTTTCTATAAAAAGGAAGGGGAGGAGCCTATTTGAAGGCGCGTACCCCACCCCGCCCACACCCTACCCACCTCTACTACCATCCCCCTCTCTACTACCCCCTTTCCCACCTGTTTCTCTACTACCCCCTGAGAGTATGTTTTTATTTTATTTTTTTTACATTGGAAACCAAGTAGGAAAACCAAGTAGAACAGTTTACAGTATGTCATTGAAAACATATTTAAGGGGGGTAGTAGAGAAACAGGTGGGAAGGAGGGTAGTAGAGAGGGGGGGGGGGGGGGGTGGGGGGGGGGGGTGGGTACGCGTGTTTTTTGGCACATTGTTGAATTCAGAGATTTTTTTCTACAAAACCAAATTTTTAATAGGTTGTGTTTTTTATTTAAAAAATGCACAACTGTAGGGAAACATATAAACTACACAAATACTTATTCATTTTTAAGAAGTGTCATGGAATAAATGAGAGATAATACTTTGAAATGTCCAAAATCCATCAAATTGAAACAACCTTTGACCCAAGTCATATGACGTAAACAACCTTCTCAGCAAGCATCGTGTGTATATGCACACTTTACTGCAGCAGGATATTGGTCAAGATTGTGTAGTGAATATTGTTCTTACCTTTAAAAAAGCCTACTTTCAATTTAAACTTCATTCCTTTTTGTGAATACGACTGATAGTGAATACAAATGTCAGGTGTTGTTTATTTAGAATGTAATTAGACACTTTTCTAAGAATATATAATTAATTAAGGATCTGTAAATTAGTCATGATAATCGATTGTTAGGTGTCATAAAACATGAAAATATTATCTAGTTCCACCTAATAGTCTATGTCCGATATATGGCTGACCGGGTGGATTTGGATACAGGTTTCTGACATCTGTCAGAACACATGAAGGCATACTCTCCCTAAGAGTCCAAACATTATCATCATGACCCCTCTCTCTATTTAGGAGTCTTTGCTTTTTTGTTATATATTCTTGGAGATACCAGGCTCCAGCATTGGACATCATATTCCAAAACTTCCTGTATTTCACTTTCCGGATACTGCTATTTCTAGGGTGTGGGTTTGCACCATTACCAAGCCAAGTTTGACGTTGGGTGGTAATGTATGGTGCAATAAAACAGTGTCCACATCTCTGATCGTCATTTTGGTTGGCAGCTTGTCTGTTGTTGTCATTATTGTCCTCATCATCATCACTATTTCCTTCGTATCCGCCAATTGCTATATCTTGTCTTGCATTATCATTACTATCATCATTCTCATCACTATAATCATCATTAGCATCATTTCCTCCACATGGATCTGTGGCACCTACAGAGACTAATTGGCCTTCTTCTGTAAGCAGTCTTTCATTCTCATCAATTTCGTGCATATCAGCTGACCAGTTTGATTTTACTAAAGATTCGTCAAAATTCCAATTGTTATATTCAAAAAATGAAATAAAGTATCCAGTTGTTCTCTGGTGAAATTCAACGTTATTTCTCGTTTTTCAGCCATCACTAAAAGTGTACTCATGTAAACAGGTCTTGACCCGAGTTTGTTCCATTATTTAAGGGGGGAGAGGGAAGGTGATCGTGCCTTACTAATATACATAAAAAATATGAACATCGAATTAAATAATACTCTTTATATATTTTTCTTTAGTTGTATATCCTTACATAAATTATTGGTAAGTTCCAAAGTAATTATCAGTCATGATTTTAGTTTACACATCACTGAAACCACCCATTGTCATTGATAGTGGACTAATTTTGCACTGAAATACTATATCCTTGGAATAGCTGTCCTAGTTCTGTATATGTTATACTCATCATGATGTCCCATGTAGGTAATTAATTTGCAATCTCTTGTTTAAGAGATGTGTATGGAATGCAAGAATTAGATTATAGCCTTGTATCTAGTTCTCTAATTATCTATCACAAATTGTTATCTGTCTAATCACTTATAAACATAACAGGTTCCTGGAATGTTACAACTAGGTACTATATAAATTAATGTAAGCAAGATTATTTCAAGACTAAGCTTCATCGGATATGTACATGTATTCATTTTATTCTGTTGAATTAATTAATCGTACTGCTGTAATTGTAATAATGATTAGACATTCTTTGGAAATTATTTAGTATTATATCTGTAAAAATGGAACCACATAATGCAGGCGATGGCCTTGAACGAATTAAAGACAAGGCTAATCATGTTTTTCTAGGAGTATACGCAAAAGGAAATCTGACTCTGGTTCGCCTATGAAACATAGAAATCAAAAACGAAAATTGCAAGAAAAACAATCTGTATGTGGAACTATTAAATGTTATGCTGAAAATGAATTGAATTGAATGTTGTCATCAACACAGTACAGGTTATTTAGAGCCGCCCCAGAGAGAGGGGAAGGATACATAGGAATCCGGGAACCTGCCCTACTCTTATTATCGAATAGATTCCTATGGTTCTTTAACGTGCTCGGAAGATAGACCGATACACGGGACCGCCCGGTTTACGTCCCCATCCGACGGACGAGGCTAGGGAAAAGTGTCTTGCCCAAGAACACACCGCTGGAACTCAGTTGCACCACAGAGGATTGAACCCGGGGCCTCCGGTTACAAATCCTCCGCGCTACCGACTGCGCCACGCCAATGAACAAAACAAACTAAACATCTTCAACAAGATTGATCAGTGCAAATTGACTAAAAGTGAAAAAGTTAGTGAAACAAACAATGCTGTAATATTAAACATAGTTTTAGATTTCTATTTAAAAGCACATGGTGTTGGGATAAATGAAGATGGAACAATAGAATATGCTTCTAGATTTCAATCCACAAACTATTTAGAAGCAAAACAAAATGAAACTGATGAAACACATTTCCTAACCAGTAGAAATGCACGCAGAAATATTTGTCATGGTATTTTAGAGCATCATGTTAATTGTCATTCACTGATTGACATTGAAAACATTGAGATGTTTGGACATGCCGGAAAAGTGCATTTTAAATGTGAAAAAGACCATGTGCTCAAATTTGATACTTCTTCCCATATAGAAGGTGGAAAATTCCTTGGAAACATTCAAATTCTTCATGGATTATATACTTCTGGACTAAGATACATTCAATATGAGAGATTTTGTGACGGTGCTATGTTTGGTCAGTGCTCACAGGCAATGTTTGCTTCAATGAAGGAAATATATTGTGATGCGACTAAAGATGCTACAGAAGAGTCCATAACAGATGCCAGACAAGAGGAGGAGGTTAGAGCAGTACATCAGGCAGAAGAAAATGGCATAACATACCACGGAATTAACATGCTAACAGATGCTAGACATGCTACCAGGAGAAACGCCAAACAGTCTGACATAATAGCAATTGGTAGTTCAACACATACAATCATTGATGCTATTACTGTGACTAAGGACGACGATCCTGTAAGCCAGCGTCATGAATAAAATGGCGTCAAAAAGCTGTATGAAGAATTTGACGCCTGTGACTTATCTATCCATGTACATGGACACGACAGAAATGTTACTATAAATAAGTATTTACGCCAGGAAAAACACCATGTTAAAAATACAAATGACACATGGCATGCAGCAATAGGAGTTGCAGAGATTATGAAATCAGTTACAAGTGGACCAAAACGAATGGATGGGAAAACCTGGCATAATGAACTGAGCGACAAAGCTGCGTCAGTGAAAACACATGTATATTATGCTATGAAAAATTGTCATGGTTCGGCACAGAGATTAAGAGATATCCTTGATAATATCGTATGTCATTATCAAGGACAATAGTCTATCTGAATCACGATGCAAAAGAGATAGCAATTACATTCCATCAAAACTATTTGTTAAGGACAGTACCGCTATTTCGATGTTAGCAAAAGCCACCCATAGTCTTCAAATTTACAAATCGCCAGAAGACTACGTCCACTGCATGGATACCCACTATGTGGAGTCATTTAATAATGCATGCCTCATATTCCATGACAAAAGGATTTCATACAGTAATGATGAATATGAAAGAAGAACTCAAATAACAGTACTGGACTGGAACGAAAATGTACATCAATCTCAACAACAGAAGATCCAAGAAATTCTCGCAGGCAGAAAGGAAAAAAGGCTCTAGTTGACAAAACCGCGAACTATAAATGGGTGCTGTGGCGGAAAATTCTCGATATTCTATATCAAAATCAATGAACGTGATTTTTTTCATTTTTCATTTCATTGAATTAATGTTAATAATTGGAAGCTCGTGAGATTACACTACATGTAAATAGATATTGCCTTCTGACATTCATCCAAACTCCAAGAAAACATAGAAAGCACTTTCTGAACATATTCAATGAAAAGGTTTGCCTTAATTTATTTTTATTTTTCAATTTGATTGTATAAAACAATGATTCAGTTACGTATAATCAATGGAATGCTTACAATTGTTCATGTTAATAATATTAACCCTTAGACCGCTATATTTCTATAGTGGACTGTTCTTTCTTTGAATTCGAAGCATTCTATTCAAGATACAAAGGAGTGCTTTGGAGAAATCACCGCTGAGCAGCAAATAGTTTGTTTGTATGGTGTTTTACGTCATTTTCAACACATGTAAGATTATTTATGACGGTTGATTTTTTGGGGTGGAGGCAGACCACCCACCTTTCCTGGGTAGAACCAGTACTGTACACCTCCCGCCATCCGTAAGAATAGACACTTCCTCACTTACAAGTCGAGCTCCCAGTGGGATTCGAACCCGCAGCGGTGAGAGGAGCAGTGAACAGTGTAAACCCTGATCAGTATCTCACAGGCTGGTCTGGTTCACACCAACTGCATAAATCATTGTATTCATGCTCAGCAGGTTAAGGGTTAACATTTCTATTCATGTTTTATTATATAAAAGTTAAACTTTTTAATTACCAAATTATCTTAATTTTCAAATGATCTGGTCATTATGATCAATCTGCAATAATGTGAATAAGTTTGTGTTATTATGCTATTTTAATTCTTTACAATATGCCGATAATATAGTCTAATTACAAAATATCAAAGATTTACCCTATGCTGGTCAGCACCTATGCAGTTTAGAGGCAAACATTATTAATCACTAATAGTCTGAGTTCAGTGTATTATCAGCTGTTCACGGTAAGCCTGCTACCGGCCATGCAGCTTTACATATGTAAATTCCACTAAAGTTCTGAAAGTTATTTATAGAACACTCCTTGCACGTATACAGTCTACCATTTTATGCCAGGTTTTCAAGTTTTCACCACTTTCCAAGCATCTGATTAACACCCTAATGTAAATAATGCGTTAAATTAGGATAACAACTTTACACTCCAAGGGGTCGTAAATGATGGGCTAGCTCTGACCAGGGGTCCTACTAAATACCACTAAGGACCACTAAGGGACCACTAAGGACCACTAAGGGCCACTAAGGAAGGACCACTAAGGACCACTAAGGACCACTGAGGACCACTAAGGACAATTAAGAATCACTTAGGGGGAAAACAATAGATGATAGGTAAACTGTTCCAGATGAAAGAAAAGTGGTGTTTAGTTTATTTTTATGAGAGCATCTACTACAAGTATCAGACATGATGAATTCATTCAATCTGATACCTGTACCCAGGACTCGGGAATTGGACCCTGCTTTCAATGAGTCCCATTTATGTTTTTTTATTCATTTTTTTTCTTTCATAATTATTTTTTTTATAATTTTTCATTCAATCTGATACCTGTACCCAGGACTCGGGAATTGGACCCTGCTTTCAATGAGTCCCATTTTTTTTTTCTTTTTTTTTTTTTCTTTGATAATTATTTTTTTTGATCTTTTTTTATATATATATTCTTTTTTTTTAACATGTGATAAATGAGTTTTCTGATTCTAAATCAATTTGTGTTTAAAGGGATGCACGGCAAATTAGAAGTAATTATCAAACATTAAAAGTTCCTCGATTTATTAATCATTATGACTTGCATAAAAAGGTAATCCAATTTGGAGATTTCACTTTTTCTTAGTTATTCAGCATACACAGTATTGGTGCAACAATGACGTTTGTCCCTTTAAACTTGTACACGTGTAAATGTAATAGGTGTGCATATCTGAGAATAAACAAATTGTTAACACAACACTTTCAAGACGTTATTGATTTTTGTAATTAAGCTTTTCATGTACCGGAAATTCAGAATACAGTCCTGTACGGCCCGTCCTGTATGGGATATTTACTTTTTTGGAGTGTTCGTTCGTGTGGGTTTAACCCGTGTTCGTTGATTAGGTTTTCTGGCCGCTGTTTGCGTTCTGCCGACCGAATATATTCTTATATATAGTTCTTTAAACTAACGTGCTTGGTGGATAGACTCCAATATACAAAACCTCCCAGTTTACGTTCCCATCCGACGGACGAGGCCAATGAAAAGCGTCTTGCTGAAGAACACAAAGACGAAACTCAGTGCCGATGGTGAGGTTTGACCCCGGGTTCACCGGATTTCAAGTTCAGCGGTTATTTATAGGGCCACGCCAGCCCCTTTATAAATTATGAAGCGGTATTTAAAATATTCCTTTAAACATTTTAATGAAATTGAGAATAGACGCTCATTTGCGCTCGCAATCATCTTGAGTGTGTTTGGATGATGGAGAAAACAACTGTAAATATTAAATTAAACCTTTTGTGAGATACACACATCTTGTTAAATTGTTGATATGGTCTCACACCTCTGTTATCTCCCCTGAAAGCTCACGGACCAGAGACAAAAGGAAAACAGAAAATAATTCTATTTTTTTCTCAATTTTAGGCAATTTTTAATTTGAAAAATAGGTTTTTCTTTGCTTTAGCATACATCTGCAGTGTGAAAGACAGATGATACAGAAAATCCCATGTTGATATGAGGTTTCATTCAAATTTCAGAAGTGTTTGACCTAATCACCACATATTCAGCTGGCGAGTGTACGAATTGTGTACTTTCCATAGGGGTCACGTAAACATGAGCGAGAAAAAAAACAACTGGCTAACTTATGTATTTTATTGTTTTAAATGACTGGTCTTGGCTATACTGACGATATTAAACCAACAACAATGTCTGCTGGCCTGCTTTGAAGCTCAGATGTTGGAAAAGGCTGTACAGTAACCCTATGGGAAATTAATTGAGGTGTGAGACCTTACTTATACACCTCGCTGCGCTCGGCTCTTTTTTAGCGTTTACAGCACCATTTCACCCTGTTTACCACACTGTCATAAATATTTTATAACATATGAATTTGTAAGCGATTTGGGGCTCCGCTTCTCGAAGCTTATGGCAGTATGTGATCTATGAATTTGTTTAATGTTCGGGGTCTCGCTTCGCGCGAATTGAAAGTATCAACTATTTAAAGGTCAACTACAAAATTGAAGAACAGGACGAATCATGGCCTATGGGCTTCGCTTCGGGAAGCGTACCAAAATATTATTGTTTTATTTAATGTTCGGGGCTTCGCTTCGGGCGAAGCTCAATACTTTGTAATTATTAAATTTTCACGAATTACATAAGTTTACTCCGTACTACATTTACTGTAACATAGCAAGGCCCAAATGACAGCATAGGCCTATGGTTGGGGGCGAGAAGGCATGATCCTCCGGACTTTTTATTTCATTTTAGAATGCATTCATTAGGTAAGTAAACTGTCACAGATGTGTATCTGAAAATACCCACATCCCCTTCCCCATTGCCAGACTGGCAAACATTATAGACCAAAGCAATTAGCACATGACCGTTGACGTGATGTTTACAATATCGCATGAACGTCATGTTTACAATATAGCATGACGTCATGTATTGACAGGTGGTCGAGCGACAGTGCCAAGCAGAATATGTAAACAAACACCTGATTGGACGTTACATATTGTGGTGAAACCTGAGGTAGACTGGTGCCCAATCGTAACTATTCTTTGGCGACGATGTGTCAAGGACGTCAGGGGACCAGTCTAAACCTGAGGGTGCCGGAGTTTACATCGGTACCAGTATGACGTCACAATTCCCAGAAACGCTAGAGAACAGATTGTACACTGACCGCCATAGTATCCAGACATATTGGACCAACTGTGGAGGGCAATCAATCATCGGTAAGTATTTACCCCTAGTGACGCCATTCCTTTCGGAGCTGGACCGGGGATTCGCCATTGGTGAGTAGATTTTACCATAATATTGTGACCGCTCGTGCTATAACCATGCATTACTATATTATTAAGTAATGGTGTGACATCGTGCACAAAGGCAATGATACAAACCTTTTTAGTGGTAAAATAAATTAATTTCATGGATGTTGTATGGGTCTTCGCTTCGTACGAAGCTTATTTAACAAGCTCGTTCCTTTTTCCAATTCTAACACACAGTCCAGCATTTTATGCCAGATTTTTGAGTTTTCACCAGTTTTCAAGAATCTGATTAACACCCTACTGTAAATAATTCGTTAAATTATCATAACAACTTTCACAGCAAGGGGTCATCATAAATGAGGGGCTAGCTCTGACAAGCAGGAGTATTAGATTGCACAGAGATTACACACATGGGTCAGTTTTATTAACAAAGTATTGCTGTACAGTTTTATTAGGGTTGTTTCACTTTTATTCTAGAAACATTAACATGCATGTGCAATATTATCTAAACTATTACTAATATATCTTTATATTGTTTAATTGAAGTTTAAAAGAAATACAAATATACATGTAAACAGTATAGGAACTGTGCACATACCTGGTTATTATATACAGTATAGGAACTGTGCACATACCTGGTTATTATTATGTATGTGAAACGCAATTCTCAAGAAATGAGAGCCAAAATGTTGTATAACATAGTGTATCATATACAAACATATACCCCTTTCATTTGAAACCTTGTTAAATGTATGAGAGGGAAACAACTAATAAAAATATAGGTAGGCTAGTTTGTTCTGTAATTTACTATATAGAATATTTAATACATCAGCAGTAATAGAGTATGCCCTCATTGAGTTACGGTTGATTTAAACATCCAGTTGGGTGTACTTCTTACTTCACTATGTTATCATACTCTAACTTCCGATAACTTTAGATAGAATGTACCAGTCTTTCTGTCAGGTGTTATTTTCAGTTAAATGATTTTCAACTGTGCAAATACAAAAAAAATTGCCAGCGACCATGCCACAATTCCAATTATTATATATGATTCGCAACTGTACGCATACAAAGGGAATGTCAAGGACCATGCTAAAAAACAAATTTAAAAATTATTGATTGGATAAAATTATTTATATTATTTTTAGCTCTACTGATCAGAGATCAGAGAGCTTATGCCGTGGTGCGGCGTCCGTCCGTCTGTAAGCAAACTTTTTTTTGTAGCGACTAATCCTCTGAAACTACTGAATGGATTTTCATGAAACTTTATAGAAATGTTGCCCATGAAGTCTGAATTCATGCTGATGTGAAATCCAAGATGGCCGCCAAATCTAAAAATAGATTTTTAAAAAACAAGTTTTTGAAAACTCTAAGTGATATTGATATGGGACTTTTTCTAAAATGATCAGCATGACATGATGTTGGTACTTGTCGAAAATCGTTTTGATTCGACGTTAAACATAGCTGACAGCGGCCATCTTTGTTTACATAGAGTTATTTAGTAAACACTTGTAGCGACTAATCCTCCGAAACTACTCAACGGATTTCCATGAAACTTCACAGGAATGTTGCTCTTGATGTCTAAATGATCCTAGCAACATTTCAAGTTGGTCGGAAATTCAAGATGGCCGCCACAGCTAAAAATAGATTTTCGAAAAACAAGTTTGTAGTGAGTACTTCTTGAAAACTATAAGTGATATTGATATGGGACTTTTACTAAAATGATCAGTATGGAATGATGCTGATCCTTGTCGAAAATTATTTTGATGCGATGTTAAACATGGCCACCAGCGGCTATCTTTGTTTACATAGAGTTATATAATGAAAACTTGTAGCGACTAATCCTCCGAAACAACTCAAAGGATTTCCATGAAACCTCACACGAATGTTGCTCTTGATGTCTTATTGATCCTAGCAAAACTTCAGGACGGCCGGAAATTCAAGATGGCCGCCACGGCTAAAATAGATTTTCAAAAAACAAGTTTGTAGCGACTACTTCTTGAAAACTCTAAATGATATTGATATGGGACTTTTTCTAAAATGATCAGCATGACATGATGTTGGTCCTTGTCAAAACTCGTTTTGATTCGACGTTAAACATGGCTGCCAGCGGCCATCTTTGTTTACATAGAGTTATATAGTAAAAACTTGTAGCGACTACTCCTCTGAAACTACTTTTCATGAAACTTTACAGGAATGTTGTTCTTAATGTCTAATTGATCGTAGCAAAATTTCAGATCGGCCAGAAATTCAAAATGCCTTGTTATACGTTTAAAACTAGTATCGATCTCAAAGCCAGCTCGAAATTCAAACCCAGCTCTGTATTCGAAATGCCTTTTTATGCGTTTAAAACTAATATCGATCTCAGTGCCAATTCGAAATTCAAACCCAGCTCTGTATTCGAAATGCCTTTTTATGCGTTTAAAACGAATATCGATCTCAGAGCCAGTTCGAAATTCAAACCCAGCTCTGCATTCAAAATGCCTTGTTATACGTTTAAAACGAATATCAATCTCAGACCAGCTCGAAATTCAAACCCAGCTCGATATTCAAATGACTTAGTGAACATTTAAAACGAATATCGATCTCAGGGCCAGCTCGAAATTCAAATCCAGCTCGATATTCAAAATGGCTTGGTGTATTTTTAAAACGAATATCGATCTCAGAAGTAGCTCGAAATTCAAACCCAGCTCGATATACAAAATTCGTTGTTGTATGTTTACAACGAATGTCGATCTCAGAGCCAGCTCGAAATTCAAACCCAGCTCGATATTCAAAATGGCTTGTTATACGTTTAAAATGAATACCGATCTCAGTGCCAGCTCGAAATTCGAACCCAGCTCGATATTTAAAATGACTTGGTTTCCAGCTCGAAATTCAAATCCAGCTCGATATTCAAAATGGCCTGGTGTATGTTTAAAACGAATATCGATCTCAGAGCCAGCTCGAAATTCAGACCCAGCTCGATATTCAAAATTGGTTGTTGTATGTTGTTTAAAACGAATGTTGATCACAGAGCCAGCTCGAAATTCAAACCCAGCTCGATATTCAAAACCCCTTGTTATACGTTAAAAAAGGAATATCGATCTCAGAGCCAGCTGGAAATTCAAACCCAGCTCTGTATTAAGAATGCCTTGGTGTACGTTTAAAACGAATATCGATCTCAGAGCCAGCTCGAAATTCAAACCCAGCTCTGTATTCACTTTGCCTTCTTATAAGTTTAACCGAATATCGATCTCCGAGAGCTAGCTCGACATTGAAAACCCAGCTCGATATTGAATGTCGATCTACGATCTTCGATCTCATAGCCAACTTCACACAACCACATACTAGAGGGCCCCATGTAAGACTTATTTGCAACTAATTATGTATAACCCTCTATAAAAAGCATTAAGTATGATTGTTATTATAATAATAATAATAATTATTATTATTATTATTATTAAATATAGTGTTACAGGATGGTCGATCGTGGTTGGTTTAGTCGGGGGAAAATACAACATTTAACGATTTCAATAAGAGTTAAATATACAAACTATGAAACAATGATTAAATAATAATTGTATGACGAATATTGTTGTGCTTAATGAATTACTGTCAATTATGAATAGGATGTGATGATTATACCCCAAATCGCTCGGATGTAATGACAATGCTGATCATATCTACACCACTTCACGACACTACATAACACTTCAACAACACTTACAGACAATACCTTGTGTTCCTGTATACTTGCATTGTCAATCCTAGATGTAATCTCATCCGCATGTCGAGCTTGACATTGAAAACCCAGCTTGAATGTCGATCTACGATCTCACAGCCAACTTCACACAGCTAATTATGTTGTACAATTTGAAGGTTGATGGCGGTATAGGGACTTCAAATAAATAGTATGATATTCCCAGTTCCGATGATATCACTAATTTAGGTGCTATTATGAAACAGTACAGCAAAAAGCAGTATGACGACCTATGAATCACGGATTCATACAGGAATAGTTTGTAAGAAATACAACCGATGGAAGAGTGTATTGTATTGCGTAGTAATCTATTTCACTATCAAAAAAAGGTTAATCGCGTGAAACAATATAACAGCATTACAAAAGCCCCAGTTATCGAGAACCAGTCAACTTTTAAACACATCATAATTTTCAGCATAAACAAAACAAGGAAATGTAGAATACTAAACATAGAATGTCTTGCCATGTTTTTCACACATTTGTCTTTCCGTTTTAACCAAGTGAATATATTGCTACTTTTTTATTTTGAATTAGAGCAATATGATCTAATTCTATTAAATACAATAAATTACATATTAACAATCCTCAGTTAAAACAATCGGTGTACAAATGAACCTCTGTAACCTATTACCCTTTGCAAATACTGTATATAGTATTTCGATTAGGGATATCAGTTTCCTCAAGTGGTGGTCAGAGCAGCAGGGGTGATGATTTGGGGCTGATAAGCCAAAGCATAGAATTCAGCCAAATTTTGGGATAAAATGTTAGACTGCACAGGAAGTTTCCCATGTACCAGGTCGGTAGGCATACGATGACAATCACGCAGGCCACTTTGAAGAAAATATCCACAGTAGGGGACGGTCTAAGGCGGAGCTATATTGACTGAAGGCGGAGCTATGAGCAGAGCGAGCTGCTCACTTTAAGTACTTTATTTTAAAGGGAAAAGAAGGAGGGAAGAAACTATTTGTTTTATGACTTTGATTTATATTTCACTTGTTTTTTTTCATATAAATATATGAATAAATTACACGAATGTCAAATAACTTTAAAAGATGCATACATAAGATGAAGATACTCGAAGACCGATTCAGGGCCATGTTGGCCCTCTTGTTTCAGGCATGATCAAAGAAATACCTTTAACAAATTTGAATGCAAATAGCAGACAAATGAGAGAGATATTCGAAATAATGCTTTAGTTTTGAACAATTTCAAATGTGTAGTGATGTCACATTTATGATTAAACATTTATTATTATTACCGAAAAAATATGTTTTGTTATTTCTGTTTTTGTCCAGAGACTTTTATTACATTTTCTTTTGCATGTTGTTAAATACAATTTCTCAAGTCCCTTCCGTATATTTATGATATCTAGTATTAATTGTGAAGGACAACATACATTCCCGTGTGGTTGCTGGGGTAGAATACAACCACTGCAATCTCACAAACACCGCATATGCAAACATGGAAACGTGGCTCCATCGTAAATGGAGTGTCTACTATAGAATTTGCAGCAACTCTGCAGTTCTGCAGGTCAGAAGGTTCTAGGCACATTCTCCATATTTTATCTGGAAGTAAATAGAGGATGAGCCAGGCACGTTCATTCCTGTTAGGTGCCATATAACTTTTCGAGTGTTGGTTGCCTTAAAACCCAGTTCATTTCAATTAATAACACTGTTATGATATCCCCAGTTCATTCATTTATGAAGTGGGGCTATATATGAATCGCGCTATCTGTCCGTCCGTCCCATCTATTTCATGTCAAGGCTACTCGTATATCTTGAACTGGTTGGTGTATTCAATAATACTTTGCACAAATTTGCGACCAAGGTAAAGGTGAGGGTCAAATTCATTTTTGCACAAATGTTGCTTCTATCAAGAGTCATGTGTAAAATTTAGCGGTGTGTGTTGAAGGTCCAGGTCGCAATAAAGGTCTTGATTTGTGTTCGGACTTTATTTGTGGAACGGCTTGGCGTATTAGAATAATATTATATACATATCAAAACAATGTGTTGCGCATCTTTTAATTGTAGTTTGTCTAATAAAAAACCCTAATACATACACCTTTTACAAACCTGACCCTGGATATTGTCCTGTAATAGAGAGAGGTCCATCAGTACGACTTATGTACTAACCTTACCCTGACTATTTTCCCGTAATACGAGCCCATACATATACCTAATAACCCTGGATATTGTCTCTTAATGCAAGCCCGTTTAATGTTATATTGTGAATCTAATGTAGAAACATGACCCTGGATATTGTCCCGTAATACAACCCCGTCCATATACCTTATGTACATACCTGACCCTGGATATTGTCTCTTAGTACAAGCCCATACATTTAACTAATGTAAAAAACTGACCCTGAATATTGTCCTTTAATACTGGCCCATATATAGACGTTATGTACAAACCTGACCCTGGATATTGTCCCGTAATACAAGCCCATACAAATACCTAACGTACATATCTCACCATGGATATTGATTGTCCTTTAATACAGGTCCATATATATGACATGTAGAAACCTGTCCCTGGATATTGTCCAGTAATAAAGCCCCGTACATGTACCTAATGTACATACCTGACCTTGGATATTGTTCTTTAATAAAAGCCCATACATATACCTAATAAACATACCAGACCCTGGATATTGTCCCTTAATACAAACCCATACATATACCTAATGTAAAATCTGACCCTGAATATTGTCCTTTAATACAGGCCCATATATATACATTATGTACAAACCTGACCCTGGATATTGTCCCATAATACAAGCCCATACAAATACGTTATGCACAAACCTGACCCTGGATTTTATCCCGAAATACAACCCTCATACATATATCTAATGTACATACCTGACCCTGGATATTGTCCTTTAATAAAAGCCCATACATATACCTAACGTACATACCTGACCCTGGATATTGTCCTTTAAAAAAAGCCCATACATATACCTAATGTACATACCTGACCCTGGATTATTGTCCTTTAATACAGGTCCATATATATGACATGTAGAAACCTGTCCCTGGATATTGTCCAGTAATAAAGCCCCGTACATGTACCTAATGTACATACCTGACCTTGGATATTGTTCTTTAATAAAAGCCCATACATATACCTAATAAACATACCAGACCCTGGATATTGTCCCGTAATACAAACCATACATATACCTAATGTAAAATCTGACCCTGAATATTGTCCTTTAATACAGGCCCATATATATACATTATGTACAAACCTGACCCTGGATATTGTCCCATAATACAAGCCCATACATATACGTTATGCACAAACCTGACCCTGGATTTTATCCCGAAATACAACCCTCATACATATATCTAATGTACATACCTGACCCTGGATATTGTCCTTTAATAAAAGCCCATACATATACCTAACGTACATACCTGACCCTGGATATTGTCCTTTAAGAAAAGCCCATACATATACCTAATGTACATACCTGACCCTGGATTATTGTCCTTTAATACAGGCCCATGTATATACGTTATGTAAAACCTGACCCTGGATATTGTCCCATAATACAAGCCACTACATATACATTATGTACAAACCTGACCCTTACTATTGTCCCGTAATACAAGCCCGTACAAATACCTAACGTACATATCTCACCCTGGATATTGTCCTTTAATACAGGCCTATATATATGACTTATGTAGAAACCTGACCCTGGATATTGTCCCGTAATACAGCCCCGTACATGTACCTAATGTACATACCTGACCCTGGATAGTGTCCCATAATACAAGCCCATACATATACGTTATGTACCAACCTGACCCTGGATATTGTACCGAAATACAACCCCATACATATAACTAATGTACATACCTGACCCTGGATGTTGTCCTTTAATAAAAGCCAAAACATATACCTAATGTACATACCTGACCCTGAATATTGTCCTTTAATACAGGCCCATATATATACGTTATGTAAAAACCTGACCCTTGATATTGTCCCACAATACAAGCCAATACATATACATTATGTACAAATCTGACCCTGGATATTGTCCCGTAATACAAGCCCATACAAATACCTAACGTACATATCTCACCCTGGATATTGGCCTTTAATACAGGCCCATATATATGACTTATGTAGAAACCTGACCCTGGATATTGTCCCGTAATACAGCCCCGTACATGTACCTAATGTACATACCTGACCCTGGATAGTGTCCCATAATACAACCCCATACATATAACTAATGTACATACCTGACTCTGGATATTGTCCCGAAATACAACCCCATACATATAACTAATGTAAATGTACATACCTGACCCTGGATATTGTCCTTTAATAAAAGCCCATACATATACCTAATGTAAATACCTGACCCTGAATATTGTCCTTTAATACAGGCCCATATATATACGTTATGTACAAACCTGAACCTGGATATTGTCCCATAATACAAGCCCATACATATACATTATGTACAAACCTGACCCTGGATATTGTCCCGTAATACAAGCCTATTCAAATACCTAACGTACATATCTCACCCTTGATATTGTCCTTTAATACTGGCGGCCCATATATATGACTTATGTAGAAACCTGACCCTGGATATTGTCCCATAATACAAGCCCATACATATACGTTATGTACAAACCTGACCATGGATATTGTCCCGAAATACAACCCCCTACATAAAGCTAATGTACAAACCTGACCCTGGATATTGTCCCATAATACAAGCCCATACATATACATTATGTACAAACCTGACCCTGGATATTGTCCCGTAATACAAGCCTATACAAATACCTAACGTACATATCTCACCCTGGATATTGTCCTTTAATACAGGCGGCCCATATATATGACTTATGTAGAAACCTGACCCTGGATATTGTCCTATAATACAAGCCCATACATATACGTTATGCACAAACCTGACCCTGGATTTTATCCCGAAATACAACCCTCATACATATATCTAATGTACATACCTGACCCTGGATATTGTCCTTTAATAAAAGCCCATACATATACCTAACGTACATACCTGACCCTGGATATTGTCCTTTAAGAAAAGCCCATACATATACCTAATGTACATACCTGACCCTGGATTATTGTCCTTTAATACAGGCCCATATATATACGTTATGTAAAAACCTGACCCTGGATATTGTCCCATAATACAAGCCAATACATATACATTATGTACAAACCTGACCCTGGATATTGTCCCGTAATACAAGCCCGTACAAATACCTAACGTACATATCTCACCCTGGATATTGTCCTTTAATACAGGCCCATATATATGACTTATGTAGAAACCTGACCCTGGATATTGTCCCGTAATACAGCCCCGTACATGTACCTAATGTACATACCTGACCCTGGATAGTGTCCCATAATACAAGCCCATACATATACGTTATGTACAAACCTGACCCTGGATATTGTCCCATAATACAAGCCCATACAGATACGTTATGCACAAACCTGACCCTGGATTTTAATCAGTACGACTTATGTACTAACCTTACCCTGACTATTGTCCCGTAATACGAGCCCATACATATACCTAATAACCCTGGATATTGTCTCTTAATGCAAGCCCGTTTAATGTTATATTGTGAATCTAATGTAGAAACATGACCCTGGATATTGTCCCGTAATACAACCCCGTACATTTACCTTATGTACATACCTGACCCATGATATTGTCTCTTAGTACAAGCCCATACATTTACCTAATGTAAAAAACTGATCCTGAATATTGTCCTTTAATACTGGCCCATATATAGACGTAATGTACAAACCTGACCCTGGATATTGTCCCGTAATACAAGCCCATACAAATACCTAACGTACATATCTCACCATGGATATTGTCCTTTAATACAGGTCCATATATATGACATGTAGAAACCTGTCCCTGGATATTGTCCAGTAATAAAGCCCCGTACATGTACCTAATGTACATACCTGACCTTGCATATTGTTCTTTAATAAAAGCCCATACATATACCTAATAAACATACCAGACCCTGGATATTGGCCCTTAATACAAACCCATACATATACCTAATGTAAAATCTGACCCTGAATATTGTCCTTTAATACAGGCCCATATATATACATTATGTACAAACCTGACCCTGGATATTGTCCTTTAATACAGGCCCATATATATACGTTATGTAAAAACCTGACCCTTGATATTGTCCCACAATACAAGCCAATACATATACATTATGTACAAATCTGACACTGGATATTGTCCCGTAATACAAGCCCATACAAATACCTAACGTACATATCTCACCCTGGATATTGGCCTTTAATACAGGCCCATATATATGACTTATGTAGAAACCTGACCCTGGATATTGTCCCGTAATACAGCCCCGTACATGTACCTAATGTACATACCTGACCCTGGATAGTGTCCCATAATACAAGCCCATACATATACGTTATGTACCAACCTGACCCTGGATATTGTACCGAAATACAACCCCATACATATAACTAATGTACATACCTAACCCTGGATATTGTCCTTTAATAAAAGCCAATACATATACCTAATGTACATACCTGACCTTGAATATTGTCCTTTAATACAGGCCCATATATATACGTTATGTACAAACCTGACACTGGATATTGTCCCGAAATACAACCCCATACATATAACTAATGTAAATGTACATACCTGACCCTGGATATTGTCCTTTAATAAAAGCCCATACATATACCTAATGTAAATACCTGACCCTGAATATTGTCCTTTAATACAGGCCCATATATATACGTTATGTACAAACCTGAACCTGGATATTGTCCCATAATACAAGCCCATACATATACATTATGTACAAACCTGACCCTGGATATTGTCCCGTAATACAAGCCTATTCAAATACCTAACGTACATATCTCACCCTTGATATTGTCCTTTAATACTGGCGGCCCATATATATGACTTATGTAGAAACCTGATCCTGGATATTGTCCCATAATACAAGCCCATACATATACGTTATGTACAAACCTGACCCTGGATATTGTCCCGAAATACAACCCCCTACATAAAGCTAATGTACAAACCTGACCCTGGATATTGTCCCATAATACAAGCCCATACATATACATTATGTACAAACCTGACCCTGGATATTGTCCCGTAATACAAGCCTATACAAATACCTAACGTACATATCTCACCCTGGATATTGTCCTTTAATACAGGCGGCCCATATATATGACTTATGTAGAAACCTGACCCTGGATATTGTCCCATAATACAAGCCCATACATATACGTTATGCACAAACCTGACCCTGGATTTTATCCCGAAATACAACCCTCATACATATATCTAATGTACATACCTGACCCTGGATATTGTGCTTTAATAAAAGCCCATACATATACCTAACGTACATACCTGACCCTGGATATTGTCCTTTAAGAAAAGCCCATACATATACCTAATGTACATACCTGACCCTGGATTATTGTCCTTTAATACAGGCCCATATATATACGTTATGTAAAAACCTGACCCTGGATATTGTCCCATAATACAAGCCAATACATATACATTATGTACAAACCTGACCCTGGATATTGTCCCGTAATACAAGCCCGTACAAATACCTAACGTACATATCTCACCCTGGATATTGTCCTTTAATACAGGCCCATATATATGACTTATGTAGAAACCTGACCCTGGATATTGTCCCGTAATACAGCCCCGTACATGTACCTAATGTACATACCTGACCCTGGATAGTGTCCCATAATACAAGCCCATACATATACGTTATGTACAAACCTGACCCTGGATATTGTCCCATAATACAAGCCCATACAGATACGTTATGCACAAACCTGACCCTGGATTTTAATCAGTACGACTTATGTACTAACCTTACCCTGACTATTGTCCCGTAATACGAGCCCATACATATACCTAATAACCCTGGATATTGTCTCTTAATGCAAGCCCGTTTATTGTTATATTGTGAATCTAATGTAGAAACATGACCCTGGATATTGTCCCGTAATACAACCCCGTACATTTACCTTATGTACATACCTGACCCATGATATTGTCTCTTAGTACAAGCCCATACATTTACCTAATGTAAAAAACTGACCCTGAATATTGTCCTTTAATACTGGCCCATATATAGACGTTATGTACAAACCTGACCCTGGATATTGTCCCGTAATACAAGCCCATACAAATACCTAACGTACATATCTCACCATGGATATTGTCCTTTAATACAGGTCCATATATATGACATGTAGAAACCTGTCCCTGGATATTGTCCAGTAATAAAGCCCCGTACATGTACCTAATGTACATACCTGACCTTGCATATTGTTCTTTAATAAAAGCCCATACATATACCTAATAAACATACCAGACCCTGGATATTGGCGCTTAATACAAACCCATACATATACCTAATGTAAAATCTGACCCTGAATATTGTCCTTTAATACAGGCCCATATATATACATTATGTACAAACCTGACCCTGGATATTGTCCCATAATACAAGCCCATACATATAGGTTATGCACAAACCTGACCCTGGATTTTATCCCGAAATACAACCCTCATACATATATCTAATGTACATACCTGACCCTGGATATTGTCCTTTAATAAAAGCCCATACATACACCTAACGTACATACCTGACCCTGGATATTGTCCTTTAAGAAAAGCCCATACATATACCTAATGTACATACCTGACCCTGGATTATTGTCTTTTAATACAGGCCCATATATATACGTTATGTAAAAACCTGACCCTGGATATTGTCCCATAATACAAGCCCGTACAAATACCTAACGTACATATCTCACCCTGGATATTGTCCTTTAATACAGGCCCATATATATGACTTATGTAGAAACCTGACCCTGGATATTGTCCCGTAATACAGCCCCGTACATGTACCTAATGTACATACCTGACCCTGGATAGTGTCCCATAATACAAGCCCATACATATACGTTATGTACAAACCTGACCCTGGATATTGTACCGAAATACAACCCCATACATATAACTAATGTACATACCTGACCCTGGATATTGTCCTTTAATAAAAGCCCATACATATACCTAATGTACATACCTGACCCTGAATATTGTCCTTTAATACAGGCCCATATATATACGTTATGTAAAAACCTGACCCTTGATATTGTCCCACAATACAAGCCAATACATATACATTATGTACAAACCTGACCCTGGATATTGTCCCGTAATACAAGCCTATACAAATACCTAACGTACATATCTCACCCTTGATGTTGTCCTTTAATACTGGCGGCCCATATATATGACTTATGTAGAAACCTGACCCTGGATATTGTCCCATAATACAAGCCCATACATATACGTTATGTACAAACCTGACCCTGGATATTGTCCCGAAATACAACCCCCTACATATAGCTAATGTACAAACCTGACCCTGGATATTGTCCCATAATACAAGCCCATACATATGCGTTATGTACAAACCTGACCCTGGATATTGTCCCATAATACAAGCCCATACATATACATTATGTACAAACCTGACCCTGGATATTGTCCCGTAATACAAGCCTATACAAATACCTAACGTACATATCTCACCCTGGATATTGTCCTTTAATACAGGCCCATATATATGACTTATGTAGAAACCTGACCCTGGATATTGTCCCATAATACAAGCCCATACATATACGTTATGCACAAACCTGACCCTGGATTTTATCCCGAAATACAACCCTCATACATATATCTAATGTACATACCTGACCCTGGATATTGTCCTTTAATAAAAGCCCATACATATACCTAACGTACATACCTGACCCTGGATATTGTCCTTTAAGAAAAGCCCATACATATACCTAATGTACATACCTGACCCTGGATTATTGTCCTTTAATACAGGCCCATATATATACGTTATGTAAAAACCTGACCCTGGATATTGGCCCATAATACAAGCCAATACATATACATTATGTACAAACCTGACCCTGGATATTGTCCCGTAATACAAGCCCGTTCAAATACCTAACGTACATATCTCACCCTGGATATTGTCCTTTAATACAGGCCCATATGTATGACTTATGTAGAAACCTGACCCTGGATATTGTCCCGTAATACAGCCCCGTACATGTACCTAATGTACATACCTGACCCTGGATAGTGTCCCATAATACAAGCCCATACATATACGTTATGTACAAACCTGACCCTGGATATTGTACCGAAATACAAGCCCGTACATATAACTAATGTACATACCTGACCCTGGATATTGTCCTTTAATAAAAGCCCATACATATACCTAATGTACATACCTGACCCTGAATATTGTCCTTTAATACAGGCTCATATATATACGTCATGTAAAAACCTGACCCTGGATATTGTCCCACAATACAAGCCAATACATATACATTATGTACAAATCTGACCCTGGATATTGTCCCGTAATACAAGCCCATACAAATACCTAACGTACATATCTCACCCTGGATATTGGCCTTTAATACAGACCCATATATATGACTTATGTAGAAACCTGACCCTGGATATTGTCCCGTAATACAACCCCGTACATGTACCTAATGTACATACCTGACCCTGGATAGTTTCCCATAATACAAGCCCATATATATACGTTATGTACAAACCTGACACTGGATATTGTCCTTTAATAAAAGCCCATGCATATACCTAATGTACATACCTGACCCTGGATATTGTCCTTTAATAAAAGCCCATGCATATACCTAATGTACATACCTGACCCTGAATATTGTCCTTTAATACAGGCCCATATATATACGTTATGTACAAACCTGACCCTGGATATTGTCCCATAATACAAGCCCATACATATACATTATGTACAAACCTGACCCTGGATATTGTCCCGTAATACAAGCCTATACAAATACCTAACGTACATATCTCACCCTGGATATTGTCCTTTAATACTGGCGGCCCATATATATGACTTATGTAGAAACCTGACCCTGGATATTGTCCCATAATACAAGCCCATACATATACGTTATGTACAACCTGACCCTGGATATTGTTCCGAAATACAACCCCATGCATATAGCTAATGTACAAACCTGACCCTGGATATTGTCCCGTATTACAAGCCCATACATATGCGTTATGTACAAACCTGACCCTGGATATTGTCCTTTAATAAAAGCCCATACAGATACCTAATTTACATACCTGACCCTGAATATTGTCCCGTAATACAACCCGTACATGTACCTAATGTACATACCTGAACCCGGATATTGTCCCATAGTACAAGCCCATACATATACGTTATGTAGAAACCTGACCCTGGATATTGTCCCGAAATACAAGCCCGTACATATAACTAATGTACATACCTGACCCTGGATATTGTCCTTTAATAAAAGCCCATACATATACCTAATGTACATACCTGAACCTGAATATTGTCCTTTAATACAGGCCCATATATATACCTAATGTACATACCTGACCCTGGATTATTGTCCTTTTATACAGGCCCATATATATACATTATGTAAAAACCTGACCCTGGATATTGTCCCACAATACAAGCCAATACATATACATTACGTACAAACCTGACCCTGGATATTGTCCTGTAATACAAGCCCGTACAAATACCTAACGTACATATTTCACCCTGGATATTGTCCTTTAATACAGGCCCATATATATGACTTATGTAGAAACCTGACCCTGGATATTGTCCCGTAATACAGCCCCGTACATGTACCTAATGTACATACCTGACCCTGGATAGTTTCCCATAATACAAGCCCATACATATACGTTATGTACAAACCTGACCCTGGATATTGTACCGAAATACAAGCCTATAAAAATACCTAACGTACATATCTCACCCTGGATATTGTCCTTTAATACAGGCGGCCCATATATATGACTTATGTAGAAACCTGACCCTGGATATTGTCCCATAATACAAGCCCCTACATATACGTTATGTACAACCTGACCCTGGATATTGTCCCGAAATACAACCCCATACATATAGCTAATGTACAAACCTGACCCTGGATATTGTCCCATAATACAAGCCCATACATATGCGTTATGTACAAACCTGACCCTGGATATTGTCCTTTAATAAAAGCCCATACAGATACCTAATTTACATACCTGACCCTGAATAGTGTCCCGTAATACAACCCGTACATGTACCTAATGTACATACCTGAACCCGGATATTGTCCCATAATACAAGCCCATACATATACGTTATGTAGAAACCTGACCCTGGATATTGTCCCGAAATACAAGCCCGTACATATAACTAATGTACATACCTGACCCTGGATATTGTCCTTTAATAAAAGCCCATACATATACCTTATGTACATACCTGAACCTGAATATTGTCCTTTAATACAGGCCCATATATATACTGACCCTGGATATTGTCCCATAATACAAGCCGTATAAACATATACATTATGTACAAACCTGACCCTGGATATTGTCCCGTCATACAAGCCCATTCAAATACCTAACGTACATATCTGACCCTGGATATTGTCCTTTAATACAGCCCCATACATATACGTTATGTACAAACCTGACCCTGGATATTGTCCCATAATACAAGGCCATACATATACGTTATGTACAAACCTGACCCTGGATATTGTCCCGAAATACAACCCCATACATATATATAATGTACATACCTGACCCTGGATATTGTCCTTTAATACAGGCCCATATATATGACTTATGTAGAAACCTGACCCTGGATATTGTCCCGTAATACAAGGCCAAACATATACCTAATGTACAAATCTGACCCTGGATATTGTCCTGTAATACAAGCCCATATATATACTTTATGTACACATCTGACCCTAGATATTCTCCTTTAATTTAGCCCCATATATATACCTTATGTACAAACCTGACTCTAATTACAGTCACATAATACAAGTCCATACATATACATAATGTACACACCTGACCCTAGATATTCTCCTTTAATACAGGCCCATATATATACCTTATGTACAAACCTGACTCTAACTCTTGTCATATAATACGACCCCATGTACACACCTGGCCCTAGATATTCTCCTTTAATACAGGCCCATATACATACCTTATGTACCTTATGTACAAACCTGACTCTAACTATTGTCACATAATACAAGCCCATACATATACATAATGTACACCTCTGACCTTTAATACAGGCCCATATATATACCTTATGTACAACCCTGACCCTGGATATTGTCTCTTAATTAAAGCCCATACATAATACGACCTTTTATGTATATACAAACCTGACCCTGAATATTATCCCGTAATACAACCCCATACATATATCTAATGTAGAACCCTGACTATGTTCCCGTTAAACACACCCATGCATACATGAATCAGTCTACAATACATTCCATATTTTATAATATTGTCATAATAAAACTGTTGGAAGGCTTTTTCACATCAATGGCATAACTTTGTTTCAGTACAAATATAACAAAACAAATCCAACGCATTCTGCTTCTTTCGCCCCTTCAAAGGATCTAGACGGTAAATTCTCTTCGACCAACCTACGCCGCTCAGTACTACTAGTACTTTGATATTTCGTTTAAAATAAATATTTCGTTTAAAATAAAGTTCTATTATAGTATCAACTCGCTGTACGCATGGCTCCGCCTTCAGTCAATATAGCTCCGCCCGCTACTGTGGATATTGTCGTCAAAGTGGCCTGCGGTATTGTCATCGTATGCCTACCTGTAAAGGTCAACTAAGGTGAATGCATTCGTACCAACTCGGTCATTTACCGCTACAGGCTTATTCGAAATGTTGCGAAGGATGTGGGCCACATTGTCTTTAAGTAAATTGTTTGTAAGCTTATGTTTTTAAATAGTTTCACGAATTACGTTAATTTTTAACGCGACGACATACTCTCGAGTCTCGTAAATTGTTTATAAGGTTTTTATAAGCATAGCTTTATATGATTTCTTCTCGGGGCTTCGCTTCGCGCGAAGCTCAATAATAATAAACGAGCTTCGTTCGTTTATACAGGTTCAATTTTACCGGTCGACGCGGTAACAATGTGTCATAAAAGTTGAATGAGTTGAGGGTTCACTATGCGAATAATGCCAATCGTTAAGCAATCTTTTAGCAATGTTCGGGGCTTCGCGCTTGATAAAAACTTTGCTCGTTTTATGAACTTAGGTAAAACCTTGAGGCGAGCACAGAAAATGTGAAAGTAAACAGATAAAACTCAATGAAAGAACAATACAAATAACTTGTCAAATTGAAAGCAACTCAATAATGAGATCCTCTCAGGGGTTTTGCAGAAAATGGCCATTTATATTTGGTGAACAAGGGAACAATGGCTGTTATTTTCATGGAAAAAGAGAACATTGACACATATTTTAGGGAACAATGGGACTTGACTGTACAGGAAATAAAATTCTAACATCTAATTTCAATATTAAAAAGAAAATCACAAAAAGTTAACATTTCAAACAATATCTTTGTGATGACAGTGTTGCAACTATAATTACAGTAGGCCAGATGAATTTTGGGGAACATTAGCAAATCTTTTAAACATTAAAAGATCTTTTAGAGAACAGGGGAACATTGGACAAATAATTTTGGGGAAAGAAGCAAAATAGTTGTGGGGAACAAGGGAACACTGACTCATATTTTCAGGGACAAAGGAAGATGTACCCCTTCCATCCTCCTGGGGGCCTCAATAATAAGAAGAAGAATGAATAAATCATTAAATGCAATGTACAATTTGAAAGGGGCAAATTGCATTTACCATATTGTTCATACTGAGGGAGCACTGATTAAGACATGCAAAAAATATGTTCAAAACGGTTTTTGATTATAATGATAATAATGAATTCAAGTATATATACTCAGTCGAAAAAGGAAATTTCCACTTTGAAAATTTTACTTTACACCTCTATCCTTTTTATCAAGCAACAGTCCTTAATGATTTAACCTATTGAAAAACAAATGACAACATGATATTGGCAATAGAATGATAATAATTTTGGTACCAAACATGACGTATATTAATTTTAGGATTTATACATTTTATTCTAAAAAAAAATCATTGCACACTTTCTTTCACAACTGTATACAGTTTCTTTTGCAACTCAGTATATTTAGATTAAAACGTTTTAGACTAGCTTGAAAGAAACTAAACAGCCAAATTCATCATTTACCTCACTGCTTCAAGTATACACTGTCGTGATATAACTAAACTGAAAGATTGTTAACTTTATACATATACAAACATTGTTCCAATTGCTTTTTTTACATTTTTTTTCTTTTTGCCAGAAATTTTGATATTTTCTATGTTATTATTTATTACTAAATATATGAAAACTGCGACCTGTGTATTTAGCCGATAACACTAAATATGATTCACAAATAGATGAGAGATGGGGATAATTGTTTTAATTTTAACACCACAGTCCATCTGTCCTGATCTTACCTTGAATAAGAACCGTCTGTACACGATGGCAAGTTGCATTCACTTCAGTGCATGGGTTTGAAGAAATCCAATCTGTGTGTGACACAATGGGCCACTCCTAAAAGATGCTAGTGTCACCATCCAATGCCTGACAGAATAATACAACTATCAGTCACAGACAACCATTTAAATATAAACAAAGGATAGATGACTCTTTTCTTGAAGATGTTTAGTGTGATGCAGCCCTTCTGTAGTGTAAATCTCATTTTTGATTTTCACTGAAAAAGCAGTTCCAGTACACTCTGGTGTTTCATCTCTGTTCTGGTCTGTTGTGTTCCGGTGAATCGTACCACTGATCCAAATGTCATAAAACAAATTTATACAAACAAATCCGGTTTTTAAATTCTATAATGAGGTCATTTTTACCATACCACAGATATGACTTACAAATCACTATCTGAGTCAAATAAATGAGAGCCAGACCATCCGCCATATTTTAAACGATAGGACACCCACCTGTATGGGCACAATAGAATCTGGACTTATGATTGTGTTTAGTGTAATGTATCTATCTACAGTCGATAGTGCTGCCACACTGGAATACCACACCGTAGTACACACAGGTGTGTGTGTGTGTGTTGTGTGGGTCGTTCGGTGTGGGTCGGTCGGTGTGTGTGTGTGGTGGTGGGGGGGTATTTTTTAATGAACAACTCTAGGGGGTGAGGCCCCAGCCAGCAATCCTATATCTAGCCTTCATCGGCCCGATATTTATTTTTTATATCGGACCAATATCGCAAACGATTGGCTTCAAGTCGGACCAATATTTTGTCGGCTACACATCGGTCCAATATCGGTTAGATATCGTTTTAGTTTACTATCCATCATCGGTACAATATCGGTTAGTTATCTATCCAATATGTATCCGATATAGTTTCGACCCGAAGTGGGCCCATTATGACAGATAAACATCAAATTCGTTCTATTGTCACCATCCAGCTAGCACAGTATGTAGCTAGAGCATCGGATTACCAATCAAAAATACATGTATATGTTTCGCAACATACAAGGTTATCGGGCGTTTAACTCCGTCCGATTTTTTTTATCAAATCAATTTAATGAATACTGACTACCTTATATATATCTTTTTGTTGGTGCTTATCTCAATTAGCTCGATTGGAAAAATATTCATTAGCAATAAATAAAACTCTTGTGATGTAGGTAGCATCATTTTGCAATGTAAAAAATGACATTTGCGAGGAATATCTGTTCATATTAACAATAAATATACGATATTCAAAATGACATGTCATTACCTCCCTTTAGGGGATTATGGCGTGTTATATCGGACCGACAGCGGCCCGATATATGGTATCAACTGATACAAACTACGTCGGCCTGACGTTGGCCCGAGATATAATAATAGACATTAGAAGAAATGTGCTATATTCATTCAGATTAATGCATTGAACAATCAATTTAGCATGCCATACAAACAAAACATTCAAAAAAAGGGAAACTATTGAATTAATCGGCTCTACATCTGCACACAAACCCAGTCAGCAAGCCTATATCGGACCGATATGTTTTCTATATACAGATAACGGATAGACATCGGGCCGATCTGCCGACATTCTGATCAATTACCGATATCTATCCGATATGGCCATGCTGGCTGTGTTGTGGTGGGGTGGGGTGGCTTTTCAGGAGAGTGGGGTCTGTCGGAGGAAACTTGTCCTCTTTTTTTTCAGGGTGGTGGAGGGGATATTTTGTAGATTTGTATAGGGGGTAGTCTGAAGAAACGCTTTCTGTTCGCGGCGACGGTGGTTTGTCCATAACTAATTAATCATTTAAACTTGCTTAACATAAACTCACAAAAGTGAAAGCAATTGTAATCGAGTTGTCCATAATTAATCATTTAAACTAGCTCAACATCAACTCATAAAAGTGTTAGTATAAAGTAAAGTGAGTCTTCTAGAAATTACCAGAGTTGTCACGAGTCGTCTGCAAATAATGTCAATATTTACTACTGTTACGTCACTGATTTTAACACACGCTAATTTGCATCATTTTGAAAGTTTCCGGCTAAGACGATTTAATGTTCAAATCGGGTGTTTACAAATAAAATGCATATCAATTTGTTCACTCACATATGCTGCTAGTGTTGTTTTAACATTGTGCGCTCTGCAATTGTTGACATGTTCAGCATATTCCTGCATTTGTTGTCATTTTGAAATTTCCCACGGAAACCACATATTTTCTAGAAAGCCTTAGTTTCGCATTTGAACTCTTTACATATTCTGCTGCACATATTCTATAGGACATTGTCAAAGAGTCGGAGAGCCTTTTTAAATTATTTCTGAAACTCTACTCTAACCAGTCATAACGGAAACGTTGCACAGAAAACTGTTTTAAAGAAAACAAATCAGAATTTCGAAACTAAAACTCCTAGAGTGGCAGCAGTTGTCTGCGTTAGAAATACTTAAAGCGTGACAACGACGATTTACCATCAAAATCGAGAAGCATAGATTAGCAATTATCTTTTCTTTTTTTTTCTTTTTTTTCTCTCCCGTTACCGTAAAGTTCGCTTGCGCTCGAAGTGCCTTAGGCACTTCTTGCTAGCTGTGCTCGCTATTAACTTTGAACTATTTATATATACATGTTGTATAATATTGAAATAAAATATGTTTAAACCAAAGGCTCTAAGTATTGTTTAATCACCCTTAGGATATTGTGTCTGCTTTTTAATTTAGTCTTTTGACTTACTTCGACTTCTTTCTTTCTTTATAATACTCCATCACCCTCTTACGGGGATACTGTGGAGGTGTGCGTCTGTGCACCTCTTCTTCTTTTTTTACAATAATGGCAAATAATCAATTAAGATTATATGGCCATGCGTGGGGGATTAAAAAAATGAAAGAGTGCCAAGTTTCCCAAGCTATTCAATCCACCCAGGAGAACAAGACAATGTGATAAAAACTAGTGCGAATAAAATATGCTGATAGTAATGTACAAGACACTGTCACTGTGAAGACAAGAATATAAGCTGTGCAGGTTAAAACATAAAAGAGGATAGTATATAATTTACTATGGGAATGGCAATGTAGCCAGCCCTGACTTAAATCCAAGGATCGAGTCAGCACTGACTACATGTGATGGCAGGGAATTCCAAGCTGTAATTGTGCGAAGAAAGTATGAATATTTATAATAGTCAACTGTGGTGATGGGTTTTTGATATGCTAGATGATGATTGCGTCTGGTTTGACCAGTATATGGCGTTAAGTACTGAGAAGGGAGGATGTCGACCTGGTTGTAAACTATTTAGTAGAAAAGAGAAAGGCGACTGGTTTGCCTTCTGTGTTCAAGAGAGTCCCATTTCAAGTTTGATATTAGATTGGTAACTGTGCCCAGAGCCTTGGAATAGTTGTTGCACACAAATCTAGCTGCTCTCCGTTGTACCCTTTCAAGTTTCTGTATATCCTTGATATGATACGGATCCCATACAGAGGAACTGTACTCGAGGGTTGGTCGGACTATGGAGCAGTATGCTGCTTGTTTAGTTTCGGGTCTTGCAGCGTGTAGGTTGCGTTGTAGGAATCCAAGGCTTTGGCTAGCTTTATTTGTGACTTTGTTGACATGTGGGGACCATGATAAGTCTGATGTGAATTCCAACCCTAGATATGTAGCTTGGTTTACTGTTGATAGTGTTTCGTTATTAATTTTGTAAGTAGTGTTGACAGTTTTTCTTGATCTTGTAATGTGCATGATGTGGCATTTGTCAATGTTGAAGGACATCTTCCATCTCTGTTCCCAGTGAGTTAAGCTGTCCAGGTCTTTCTGCAATAGTGTAGCGTCCGAGGGTGATCTAACTTCTCTGTAAATCACACTGTCATTTGAAAACAGTCGTACCTTGGAACTAACAGCTGCCGGTAGGTCGTTTATATATAACATAAATAGAAGTGGTCCTAGAACGGAACCCTGGGGCACAACCGATTCTACGGTTGCCTTACTGGAGGTTGCACCATCAACCACTACTTGCTGGGTTCGGTTGCTCAAAAATTCCTCAATCCAGTGATTTGTGTCAACTCTGATGTCGTAGTGATTTGACTTGTACAGTAGTCTGCCATGGTGGACTACATCAAACGCCTTACTAAAGTCCATGCTGGCAACGTCGATCTGCCCTTTCTGCAATGACTGTACAAGGTCGTGTATAAAGCCCACTAGCTTGGTTTCGCAAGATTTCCGGGCACGAAAACCATGTTGGTTGTCTACTAAGATACTGTGTTTATCTAACTACAATATGCTCGAGAAGTTTACAAGCAATGCAAGCACCTTAGAGGGGAATAAAAGTAAAAGTGTGATAGACAGGACATGTTTAGAGTGAGATCGATAAAAGGGGGATAGTGTTAATTTACAGGGCAGTGGATAGTAAAAGCAGCGTTCATCTATGGCATAACATGATTGACAGAACTCACTGCCACCTTGAATTGATTCAAGGTTGGCACTGTAAAATAGCCACTCTGATACATGTGAAATATATTGGTCAGCATTAATTGGGTTCGAATGTACTACAGGTATGACATATACACACGGACTTGTCTTATGCTAGTGAGCAAGGACAGACTATTAGGTCACTGTGAGCGCAAGTACTTTAAATGGGTTAATTTTGAAACGGTGGCCGTACAAGGCACACTGCAGAGTTCATTTGTTCTTTACATGACAGACACTTGTATTGGTCAAGTTATGCATCACCGCTGTTTTTGGCTTAGATGAACAAAGAAGTCACACACTAAAAAGATCTCGTGACACCGAGGTCCTGTCACGAAGATTGTATAACCCCGGTCCAGGAACGAAGTTAATTATCTTGTTTACCACCAAATGATGAGATTTGTACAATTGAACTGGATGAAGTGACCACGAAACTGGATTCGGAGGTCAGGGTCCATTAATCAAGGTGGACACGTGTAAGGCATATCTCCGCTATATAAGAAGCGAGATATCTTCTGTTGAAAGGAGTTGAGTTCAGATTAGATTGAGTTCAGAGCTCGATAGACTGAAGGTTTTGCTTGGTGTGTCCCAGTCGGGCGGCGAGACTCGGTCGGGCAGACTCGTTTTTAGATAAGCTAAGTTACACACGGTTTAAGACGATTTATTCGAAGTTACATTTTATTCTGGTTTCTTAGTATTTTGTGAACGTAATTGTTTGTATGTATCTGTGTTAGGGAGATGGGATGGCTATGCCGAGTCGTTCGTAGAGGCTGCTGAAAGTATGTGGGCATTGAGACGGCCACTAGCCCGTGAAATATTTTATACTTAAGAGTTAATCTAGCATCAGCCCTCCTCTGCTCCAGTGTACGCCATCCAAGTTTTTCCTGCTTGCGTGAAATTTTGTAAAACAGACATGTCCAGATTGCCGTATGTCCACTGTTTAAGCTTACCCTGGTGCGTTGTCCGGTGTTGTCGTTTTTGTTTACTTGAACCTTTTGAAAAACGTTTTCGGATCTTCTCAAAAAGGCCATGCGAGTTTATGGGATGTCGGATTGTCTGTCGCCCGTCGTTCGTCCGTCATCCGTTAACATTTTCTTGTGGGAACTATAGCCCCTTCGTTCTTCATCGGATCTTAAACAAAATTACAAACTACGTCGTTGTATATTCAGATATCGGAAGAGTTCTTGAACCAGCCATATTCGAACGATAATGCCCTTGAATTGGCAAAATGCATACGTTTGCCTTGTGCGCACTCTATCCCCTCCATTTTTATCCAATCTTAATCAGCCGTACAAAGTAAATATATATTCATAAGATCTTTGACGAGTTCTTGAACCAGCCAGATTCGATCGCAAGCAGCTGAATTATCTGCCTTTAAATTGGCAAACATGCATTATTTTGCCCAATCTCATTAAAATCAAATCCTTATTTTACGCTTTGATACTCTCCGCCTTGTAGCGTAGTGTATCGTAGGTAAAGGGTTGTATTTTAATGATTGAATTTTGCCTTGTGGGTTTTCAAGTTTGGTTAAAATCGGACTAAACATGATTTGTTTGTTTGAATGGTGTTTAACATCATTTAAGCACATGTTAGGCCATATATGACGGTCACATTTTTTTGTGGTAGGGGCAGACCACCCCATTTTTTCTGGGTAGAACCAATATTGTATACTTCCCGCCATCCGTAAGAATCGACACTTTCTCACTTGACAAGTGGAATCCCACTGAGAGCTCGAAAATGTCAGTTCTTACAAAGTAGTACTATGGTTCTTTAATATGCTAGGAGGATTTCTATAAGATCTCGGACTAGTTCTTGAACCAGCAAGATTCAGTTGCTAATAGCTCCGTTATGACCCTTGAATTCAAGAGAAATTCTGGAAAATCAGCAATTAAGATGATGACTGTTAGCTTGTGTTTTCCCCTTCAACTCCATACATTTTGTAATTTTAGTTTTGCTCCCTTTTCACTTTGAGGAACCCAAACACTGTTAGTGAAGGAATTTTTCATACAAAGGTATTACTACTTTATTCTTGCATACATTTTGTATATTGTAAAACTTGTTATGCCAAATTTGTCATTAAAGCTGCTTGAATATTTCCAATAATAAAAATGCACACTTTCTTTTTTTCACTTTAGATAAAAAAAAGTTTACACATAAGGATCGCTACCCATGGTATCGGGTCAGTTTACAATAATTTTAGTTATCACGGTCAGATTTATAGAGAATATTATGTCAGTGCCTTTTACTATCAAGTTTATTAGGCGAGGCTTAGAAAACGAAGAAATTGGCAAAGCGTTTATTGTACGTAACGTTATCTGACATCACGTTTATTAGGCGAGGCTTAGAAAACGAACAATGGCGAGGCTCTGCCGAGCCATTCTTCATTTTCATGCCGAGCCTAATACACTTGATAATGAAAGGCACTGACATAATATTCTATTTTTCATGTAGATTATTGACATTTTCTGTATGAATTACTATTATTACTTATTTTTCAGAAGTTTACGCTTATCGAGGACGCCGCCAAGTTTTTGTTTTGTTTTTTATGACGTCAGGCAACGTTACGTGCATGACGTCAGATAACGTTACGTACAATAAACGCCGAGGTATTCCGCATTGATTTGCTTTATTGGTCAGTGCCTAATAAAGCAAAATGTATTAGGTCATCCCTTTATTAGGTAGAAAAGTGCATATCTGCATGCTAAACAGATTTATACACTCAAGGTCTAACATACCGCTGCTACTACAAATAGTAGTTTGTACGAATTAAGAGTAGCAAATTTGTATTACAAACGACTTAACAGTTAACAGTAATATGACAATTTGTTTTGCCGGGAGATGAAAATGCAGTCGTCTCGTTTGTGATTTAACTTTATGGATTTATTCAATATGCAATTTGTAAACATCTTTAAAATAGATAAGAACAACAATTTCCTTATATGAATCTATGTAAAAGGGTTACCCCGTGGGGGCATATCTGATCCCAGTGTCACCATTTGAACAAACGGGGTAGAGGACGTATGATACATGCAAAATATTAAATATATCATCATATTTATCTTTAAATTTGTAGTTCCAGATACGATATTTTAAAGCTTTTTCTATATAACTCAATTTAACACTGTGACACCCGGGACCGGAACAAACTTCATTCCTGGGTCAACATGTAAATAACTTAGAAGAGGACAATATACTTATGTTACATGCACCATATTAGAACTGTTGCTCTTGTAGCTTCAGGGAAGATTTATATGGACTTTTATGTGAAACTATGACCCGGGACCGGGCCAATTTAATTACAGGGTCACAGTTTGAACACAGTTGGTAGAGAACCATAATAGTATGCTACAGGCATAATATTAGACCTCTAGCTCTTACAAATGTCAAAGAAAATATTTTGTATTAAGATTTCCTACATAACTCTATGTAAAACAGTTACCCCACAGGGGCTGGCCCATATTTGAGCCCAGGGTAATCAGTCGAAAAGTACTTATAATAGCACATTTAACTTATAATACATGCTAAATATTAAACCTCTTGCTCTTTAAGGTACTCAATAACATGGTATCAGTAAGACTTTGTCCCTTGAGATGGTGACGAAAAAGAATAGTATGGCTCATGGCCTATAAAGACGGGACAGTTTTTAAATAAATATTTCATTTGTTCATGAATACGAAAGTACAGAAAAGGAATATATCACAAGTTTCTTCACAGAATACTCATAAAATAGCGATGTTTAATTAAAAGAACAGCAACGGTATAATTAAAATTGCGTAGATAAGAGTACAATCTCTTTAAATGTAATACAATGTACATAGGTTCTTTGTAGAAATAGGACTTTGTAACAGCCTCATTATTGAAGAAAATATATTATCACATAACTTATGACGTGGGAGGGGAATAACACCATTCTATATTTCCAATGTACAACTAATTATATAACTATGTAAATGAGCTTTGTACGCGCTGTCAAAAAATGGATAATAACTATGATTCAATTCCCACGGTTTATGTCGGTTTCGCGTGTTAAAGCGACATGCAAAATGCAATAAAATCCGATATGTGAGTTATGTGATAAATAGAATCTAACATTCGTTCTCATTCATTATTGAATTTATTAAACTCGTTAGCAAAAATGATATAATGCTCGGCAAGAAGCTCGCATTATATCATTTTGCCAACTCGTTTAATAAATTCAATAATGAATGAGTACTCATGTAAGATGCTCTATATACATGGTATTTTTGTACAGAAATATGTGATATGCGAGTTGCTTTTCTGAAGAATTTTTTTATTTCATATTTGATTAAATTGAACAAAAGTAGATTTAAAAGTGGACATAAAATGTAGCTTTCACTTAACACCGTCAACCAAAACACGTAGTAAACCATGCAATAACTACATTATTAATAAGCAATGCATGGGACATCACAAACACAAACGGGTGACAATAGGACTATCCCGCGTTGGAACGGTCAGTGGCAAAAATGCCGTTGGGGGAGGGGGTGGGGGTGTAAATAGAGATATCCGTAACAAATAAGACAACATAGACAATAATGTTAATAAATACTGAAAAGGGATCCCTTGGAAGCAACAAACACGAACAAGAGATAAAACTAGCAGACTCGGTTTTATTGAATCTGTTCATGAGAGGTAATGTCCAGTGCAACACCTCTCACGCCTCCTAGCACCGGCTTAAGCGATATTCTACTTTAAAGCCACGAAGATAGCGGTTGATGATCCCCAAGGACCAGCAAGTAATAACACTACTGATTTGTAGTCGGGGCAACTTTTCATGGCCGCCACACAGCACTAAACAAACGCTAGTGTGAATGTCAATAAATACTGAAAAAGGATCCCTTGGAAGCAACAAACACAAACAAGAGATAAAGGTAGCAGACTCGGTTTTATTGAGTCTGTTTATGAGAGGTAATGTCGAGTGCAACACCTCTTTATGTTTTTGTTCGCCCAATCGTTCATGAGTATTTTACACGTAATATATCCTTTTTCTCATGATGTGTCATAGTTGTAATAAAATGTATTGCAGCTGTCTTGTTTTTTTTTATACAGAATATTTCGAAAAATGCAGTTATTGCTGTTTTAATAAAAAAATATTTAAAAAATATCTCGTCAACTTCAAAACTCCGACAGCATATGATGGCATTTCAACTACGTGAATATAAACGTGACAGTATTTTTAAAACACCAAATGTCGCGGTATATGCTTCATTGATGTAGATCTACATATACACGTATTGTAAATATAATTTATCAATTATATGTATAGTTGACTTATCCGCCTATATAGCACAAGCAAGATACTTGTAATCGTTTATTCACCCAACCTAATATTTCAGGAGTTGGACCGCAAAGAAATATTGATTAAATATGTTTTGACAGCAGTAAAACACTTCTGCCAGAACTGTATCCACTATACCATACACTATAGCTTGAATGCAGCAAATGTATGACAGAAATTTAAATATATAACAACGGATACCGTTGAAAATCTTACTAGATCTACTAGTATTTATAGACGGTTTCAACAAAAATGCATTGATCTAGTTTAATCACTACTGAAGCTGTAGGTTTACACTCAAGTACCACAGTGTAGTTTTACACTCAAGTACCACGCGTGAAAACAACGAAATCACCACTCTTAAAGCTAAAATGTAATAAATTGCAGACGATGCCATAACCGCAGATGTTGCTCGTACGCTCGAGATGTCTACTAGAACCGCAGATGTTGCTCGTACGCTCGAGATGTCTACTGGAACCGCAGTTGTTGCTCGTACGCTCGAGATGTCTACTGGACAATGACAGGAAGACAGAATGGATCTGCAGAATACCGAGTGGGAACGGATGCGATCGACGGGACACTCGATGAGCAGTTGGCTGATACACTCACTAACGTTGTGAAAAACGCTGAAAAAGAAGAGTATAGAATGAGAATTTGGAAATCGCCGAATACGATAAATACAAAAGTTATAATGCAGTCTCGGTTGATTGAGACTGTTCATGAACGGTAGTAAACTATGCTTGCCACCGTTCACGCCCTCTAGCCCAGAGTTGAGCAGAACTCAATATTTAAATGTCAACAGTATGTATGACAACAGTATGACAATTTGAGCCATCCCGAAGATGGTATGCATATGACGGTGAACATGGAAACTTCCTTGAGTTATTTTCATACCACTCCATGGCCAGCGGCGTATGGTCCCAGTTTCTAACAAAATGCTTGAAAACATATTTAAGAGGATATGTAAAGCAATTCTGGGTGTACATAACTTGACAACCGGATATATTTTGGCCACTAAAATGACATCTACCGAAATCCTGTTTAATGTTTATTATATAAAACTCACGCGTTTTCTAGTATTTTGAAGATAGGCATTTTTCTCCGATCCTGTCTTGTCGGACTCTAAACGGTTTATTCTCTTATTGCTTGCTCTCACTTTTGCTAAGCTACTGAGGCCATTAATAGTTGTTTTCTGTGGTTTCGTTTTTATGTTCATATATACATGATCATTTATGTGTGGCAATAACTGATGTTATGACTATAAACCCGAAGGATTTGTCATAATCTGACCAAGTAGGTCGATACCATATGTCTAACCAACGTATCAGACAAATTTTAAAATAATAGTTGCCTACCGAAATGTACCTTTATATATAATTCGCTGAAAACCCAACATAATTTAGTAGAGACTGATTCTAGCAATGTATGAGCTTTGTTTATAGGTTATAGTTCATTTATTCGAGTTTTAAGGAAATAACTTCAACGGAGCGATAGAGAATTATTTCTTTAAAATACGAATAAGTGAACAATAACCAACTTCTAGTTCAACCTGCCCATACTTAGCTGCTTCATATTGTCTGCGTGAGCAGTACATGAACCCTCCCACTGTCTAGCTCCTTTATTTTTTCTGCGAGAAACCTTCTTCATTTCGACAGCTGTCAAAACTAACCCTGCCCTGATTTTCGCGGGCTTTTCACTCTGCACAATCTCTGCAGTCGGGGATATAGAATTTGAGATGAGTGGGGCGCACGTTTTTTAAAGTTGAGACGAAAAACACAACGATTTAATTTTTATAAATTCTCAAATTTTAGGTTGGAGGACGTGGGGACAACTTAAAAAAACGTTGACAACAAAAATAAAGGGGGACACCCACAAATCCGAGTATGCTCTAGTGTCTAAATAACAACATGAGCGAGGCTTTATTAGATTTTCCTTGGTTGACGAGGCTTTATAAGATTTTCCTTGGTTGACGACGAACAATTTTAGATTCTTAAATTATTCTTGAAATGTTCTCCTTAAATATGCAGCCCCAATGCTCTTCTAAAGGAAAACGACTGTGTAAATACATGTTTACCAGTTGCATAATGCAGAATCAGATATAGGCGGAGCATAGTTTCTCCGTATTTTGAAGTCAAAAAAGTTGAACCACTTAAACTATTTCAACCTATCAAACCAATACGATACCTCCAACAAAGATTTGATTTTAGGTTGGAGGACGAGGGGTACAGTTACCATGACGCCAGTAGTCAGTCATATATCTATTCAAACCAATCAAACCAATACGATACCTCTAACAAAGATTTGATTTTAGGTTGCAGGACGAGGGGTACAATTACCATGACGCCAGTAGTCAGTCATATATCTATTCCAACCAATCAAACCAATACGATACCTCCAACAAAGATTTGATTTTAGGTTGGAGGACGAGGGGTAAAATTACCATGACGCCAGTAGTCAGTCATATATCTATTCCAACCAATCAAACCAATACGATACCTCCAACAAAGATTTGATTTTAGGTTGCAGGACGAGGGGTACAATTACCATGACGCCAGTAGTCAGTCATATATCTATTCCAACCAATCAAACCAATACGATACCTCCAACAAAGATTTGATTTTAGGTTGGAGGACGAGGGGTAACATTACCATGACGCCAGTAGTCAGTCATATATCTATTCCAAGCAATCAAACCAATACGATACCTCCAACACAGATTTGATTTTAGGTTGGAGGACGAGGGGTACAATTACCATGACGCCAGTTGTCAGTCATATATCTATTCCAACCAATCAAACCAATACGATACCTCCAACAAAGAATTGATTTTAGGTTGGAGGACGAGGGGTAAAATTACCATGACGCCAGTTGTCAGTCATATATATATTCCAACCAGTCAAACCAATACGATACCTCCAACAAAGATTTGATTTTAGGTTGGAGGACGAGGGGTACAATTACCATGACGCCAGTTGTCCGTCATATATCTATTCCAACCAATCAAACCAATACGATACCTCCAACAAAGATTTGATTTTAGGTTGGAGGACGAGGGGTACAGTTACCATGACGCCAGTAGTCAGTCATATATCTATTGCAACCAATCAAATCAATACGATACCTCCAACAAATATTTGATTTTAGGTTGGAGGACGTGGGGTACAATTACCATGACGCCAGTTGTCAGTCATATATCTATTCCAACCAATCAAACCAATACGATACCTCCAACAAAGATTTGATTTTAGGTTGGAGGAAGAGGGGTACAATTACCATGACGCCAGTAGTCAGTCATATATCTATTCCAACCAATCAAACCAATACGATACCTCCAACAAAGATTTGATTTTAGGTTGGAGGACGTGGGGTAGAATTACCATGACGCCAGTTGTCAGTCATATATCTATTCCAACCAATCAAACCAATACGATACCTCCAACAAAGATTTGATTTTAGGTTGGAGGACGAGGGGTACAATTACCATGACGCCAGTTGTCAGTCATATATCTATTCCAACCAATGTAACCGATACGATACCTCCAACAAAGATTTGATTTTAGGTTGGAGGACGTGGGGTACAATTAACATGACGCCAGTTGTCAGTCATATATCTATTCCAACCAATCAAACCAATACGATACCTCCAACAAAGATTTGATTTTAGGTTGGAGGACGAGGGGTACAATTACCATGACGCCAGTTATCAGTCATATATCTATTCCAACCAATCAAACCAATACGATACCTCCAACAAAGATTTGATTTTAGGTTGGAGGACGTGGGGTACAATAACCATGACGCCAGCTGTCAGTCATATATCTATTCCAACCAATCAAACCAATACGATACCTCCAACAAAGATTTTATTTTAGGTTGGAGGACGTGGGGTACAATTACCATGACGCCAGTTGTCAGTCATATATCTATTCCAACCAATCAAACCAATACGATACCTCCAACAAAGATTAGATTTTAGGTTGGAGGACGTGGGGTACAATTTACATGTAGCCAGCTGTCAGTCATATATCTATTCCAACCAATCAAACCAATACGATACCTCCCACAAAGATTAGATTTTAGGTTGGAGGACGTGGGGTACAATTAACATGTAGCCAGCTGTCAGTGATATATCTATTCCAACCAATCAAACCAATACGATACCTCCAACAAAGATTATATTTTAGGTTGGAGGACGTGGGGTACAATTAACATGTAGCCAGCTGTCAGTGATATATCTATTCCAACCAATCAAACCAATACGATACCTCCCACAAAGACAAGCACACCTACTACTGTATTATAATCAAACCTATTGCCAATATACTCCGACATCAGCAATAGGACGGACATATCTAAGACTGGCGTCATGTTAATTCATGTAAAATAACCTTTTCACCATTCCCGTGAGAACCGTATCCTGAACGAACATGCTTTACCAAATAAAACCAACCCACAAGTATCATTTGTTTTTAGATTTCTGTTTGCTATTATATACAAACCCTTTTCCAAATCACATCTTACTTGTTCATACAATTTAAATCTGTCCATCTCTAAATCATTATTGGTCCATCTGTCGTATGGGTGATGGGAATCCAGTCTCTCTCGGGCAAAACACTTCACCACTGTGTCCACTGCAGTTCTACATTAAGACAAAATAAATAACTTAAAAAACTCCTACTAAAGTCATATACCCATAAACACTGACCTAAACTAAAGCTTAAAATGTTTAATTTTGACATACTTTGATAGCTGGTAAAGAGCGAACGGAGGAGAGCCTGTTGTTATATGCTGGTGCAAGATGATATTGTCATTAAATTAGTGTTTGTGTTTTTTATGTACACCCTTTTAAGCAAAACTCTTGTTTCTTTAAAAAATCGTTTTCGCTGAAACTAAAACAGCTACATGTCTAATATTTTGCATGTATTATACATTTAGCAAGTATTTATAAAATGGTGACCCCAGGATCAAATATGGTTCAGCCCCGGGGGTAATTTTTTTATACAGTTATATAGGAAATCTTTAAAAATAAATAGATTTCTCTAAAACTGTAAGTAGGCGGGGACCCAAGCCTGAAAAAATCGAAAACGTTTACCCGGAAAGATATACTGCTGATCTTTTAAATATTAACATATGGGGGTCTTGTACATATGAAACCACTGTATGGACTTCTGGCATACTTTGCATTTCGTAACAGCATCGCGATTTCTACGGAAACCCATTAGTACCAAACCATTATATGAAAATCGATGAACAAATAGTCAAAGGAAAATAAAGAAATTTGCACACGTCCTTTTAGGCAAATACAATTCCAGCATTTGAAACATTTATGTTTATATGAAATATCCAACTACAAAATCAAGAACTGATTACGCTACACTTTACTAATTTTAGCAAGAGTTATGGACCTTTATGAATTTTGTTCTGTCCTGTGTCAGGGATAATGCAATTTTTTTATGTTCACAATAACTGCAGTAAACGGTTTCCGATTTCCACTAAATGTTGTATGGTGTTAGGCCTTATACCTACAAGGCCTTTGACAAGTTCAATACTGAGTAAAACTGACACTTGCTTTAAAGAGTTATTACCCTTGGTTATTGAAAGAATATGCACATTTTAGCTTGAGTACACACATTACTTTAGTAAACGGATTACGATCTTCATATTATTTAGTATGAGACTTTATATTAATATGAACTTTGACAAGGTGACAATGAGCAGAATTGAGTTATTGCCCTTGATTATTACAAAAATGCAAATTTCAGCTTTCGTACACAATACATTTAATACATTGGTTTCGATTTTCACACAGTTTGGCGTGTAACTTTATATCAAACTGATTCAGACAGGTTAAACAAGTATAAAGTTATTGCCCTAAATTGTCGAAAAATGCGATCGTCTGATTCTTTCCTATTTTCCTTTGAAATATCATCAATTACTGTGTAATATTCTAATTGAACAATGAGGATATCGTCCTCGGACTAAGGAGCGTTGTTGTTTTCACGATGATTGTAATAAATAGCGTTTGATTTTCCATGCTTTTTGAGGTAATATGATTAAGGTCTCGGTTTTGATTGACAATGAGAACAATTGAGGAGTGGTTTACAAAGTTATCGCCCTTGATGTTTGCAAATATTTAAATTTCAGACTCGGTACACAGCAACGTCAGAAAACGAGTTCTGATTCTCACTAATATTTAGTTGAAGGTTTTGGACGATTACACCATGTGGACTTCTTACGTAGTTGTTTTCGAAGCATTTATTTTCATATAAGATAATATTTTTACACATATGGAAATAGTTAGGTATGCCACTACTGTTTATAAACAAATTGTTGAAATCAAAATGAGAACGAAATGTTGCAGATTTGTTTTTGTTTTGTTATGTTAGACGTTTCATATTTAGTCTTTTAACATATACGCTAAGGCAGATGTAATCGAAGCCTTTTATTATATATGATATATTTTGATATATTGGACAATTACAACCCTTTCTTTTCTACTTTGGTTACTACATATACTTTCTTTCCTAAAGAACTTCAGCTCAAAAAAGCTAATATTTCTCATAGTTGCTATATCTTCTTTATTCGAATTATATCCCACGATTGAAACTGAGAAATAATAAGCAAAGTCTATGACGAGAGATCATTTCAATTTTGACACTGTTAAGGGCACGACTAGACAATATTGAAGACAAACATAAAACGTTACCGTCCTTTCGGGATTTAGGTAGACTTCATCAAAGGTCCAAAAAATCTTTCCGGCGATAACACAATCAAGTGGAAAGCAAAGCAGTGAACTGTAAATGGGTCAACCACTAACCATGCATCGCGTTGCAAAATAATAAGGTGACATCCTCCGTTGATAAGCCTTTTAACAGTGATCTAACCCAATCTTTACCAGGATCACCATGTGACTCTGTCAACGTCTTAGAAAATAGTCTGCGATTACGTCATAATTTGTCACATGACCATAGTAAATATTATTTTTTTTATCAGAAATCAACTCCGCGACCTGACACCACTAATGCTATGGGGTGGTGTTGAGTGGTAAACAATCGAACGGTACACCGCTTACTTTGGACATTTTTGATGAATTTAGGTTAGTATTTTAATTTTAGGTAGGCTGTTTAGAGTTATGAAATTTTAGAAAGTGATGGTAAGAACAAAAGCTATACTGTAACCCTATGGAAAACGCAATGGTGGAGTCCATTTTGACGGAGTGATATGCCAAAGAATACATTTTATTCTACCGCAGTATAATGCTGAGCAAACATTAGTGTTTATTCAATAAAATAAATATTGAATAAGAGCAAATTGCTTGTCTTTGAAAAGGTTTGGTGACGCTCGCTCATTGCATTCGTTTTCAAGAAAGTAATAACGATTAAAATATATTAATCCAAGAGTTAGCATAAGCTTTAGCACAATATTGTGTTACGTGATCTACAACGGCGATAAGACAGGACGTTATACCCTTGGAGATGTTTATAGTGGTGCAGACACTAGAAATAGGAAGAAAGTGTGCTTTATTAGGCTGTTTTTTTTTAAATTAGGAATCCAGTACATAGTTGGAATCTTGTTTTACTTTTCATCTACGCCAGCTTTAATAGTGCTTCAATGAGTCATTGAGTTTTATATCCGACAACCTTTGCAAATGTTTATCATCATAACCCTGATTTACTTTTAAAAGTATTGTCAGAACTTTTCTGCTACAAGGTCTGTCACAACGTGAATACTATAGTGACTATATGTACAGACTTTTTAAGAATATTGGTCATTATCACATTCATACAATCTGTGTAAAGGATCGATTATATTGAACTCTTTCAGTCGATGGGAGGTGTATGATTCTTTTCACGAACGAGCGAAATAAAACACGCCTAACAAAGAATTCCCCTATAATCAAACCCAGCAGTTAACTAACATAATTTTTACATTTTAAATTAGTGTATGTTTGACAACCGAAATGTTCGGTAGCGCGGCGGATTTATAACCCGAGGCCCCGGGTTCAATCCTCCGTGGTGCCACTGAGTTCCGTCGGTGTGTTCTTGGGCAAGACACTTTTCCTTAGCCTCGTCCGTCGGATGGGGACGTAAACCGGGCGGTCCCGTGTATCGGTCTATCCTCAGAGCACGTTAAAGAACCATAGGAATCTATTCGATAATAAGAGTAGGGCAGGTTCCCGGATTCCTATGTATCCTTCCCCTCTCTCTGGGGCGGCTCTAAATAACCTGTACTGTGTTGATGAGCCGTTAAACAACATTCAGTTCAGTTTGCTGAACTTATTCGATGGACGACGACGACGTCGACTTGTAACGACGGACGACGCCAACAACTCTTTATTTACGTCATGACTCAACGTCACAGTTAGGGGGCACTCTTCAGTTTCGCATGAATGTCCATGGTTTCGCATGAATGTCCATGGTGTAAATCAGAAAGAAATCAACTAAGCATCTTTTAGGTCCATGGATGGTCTTTATAATAATTATGAAGCACATGTTTGATGTTTTTTTCAGTTTTGATTACTTCTAAGTTTATTTTGGTGTATTGGAATATGCATTCTTTGGGGTTTTTGGAGGCTATAAATAGAAAAATGTGAACAAATCAAAAACTTCCTAAAAGTAGTTAAAATGGCTGATTTTCACTGACGAGGAGATCAGCGTGGAATAACTTTTTAAAATGCCGGACTAGGTATGTAAAATTTAGCATTTCCTGATACGCAAGAGCATTATGATTGCAAACATGACCCTGATATGTGTAGGATTTTTTTTTATTTTCATTTATTGACATTTGAAATATTGCTAAAATTGCATTTTTAGCATGTTTTAAGGGGTGGGGTAATCTTAAAGAAATGGGACTAAAGTTGTACAGAAAATGCTTTTTGATACTTTTATTTGGTATGGAAACATGGGTAATTTTATTGTCTTCTAAGAAATGTATGACACAATGATGATGTGATTTATTTTTGCTCAAGGATTCAGGCTAAGAGCTTGTCATGGGTTTGATGATTGAGAAATGTACATTAAACTGTGGAGTGCCCCCTTAGTTACAGTAACTTTTGTGTCCGGAGATTTTAATATTTAGCGATTATGAATTTTCTTTCAATGAGATTATTTAACTGTTGGATTTTATGGGGAATCTTTCACTATATGAGAGGCGTGTAGTTATTTTCACGAATGATCGAATAAGAGTGAGTAAACAACTAAACACGCCTACCATCAAGTGAAGAATGTCCATACAATCGAACCCAGCAGTTAAATAGTCTATTTATTACATTTGAGATCACTGAGTGCATGATTTTAACCGATTTTGTTTTGTTTTATTGAACGTTATCGGCGGATGACGTCGACGCCTCAGTTACACATTATTGACGTCATGCCTTAACGTCACAGTTGGTTATTTTTATGTTCGGAATTAGTTATTAATATTAAGCGATTATGAATATTTTTTTCACTGGAAAATCCCATCTTTCAACTATAGAAATTTAATAAATAGAGATTATTAAACTGCTTGGATCGATTGTATGGAAATCCTTCACGAGATGGTAGACGTGTTTCTTTTCGCGAACGGTCGTAAGCGAGTTAGTAAAAAACAAAACACTCCTACCACCGAGTGAAGGATTTCCCTATAAACATACACAGCAGTTAAATAATCTATTTAATATATCTTAAATTAGTTTATGCATGATTTTAACCGGAATTATTCGCTTTATTGAACGTTTTCAGCAGATAACGTCGACGTCAGCAACACTTTTTTGACGTCATAACTCAACGTCACAGTTTGTTATTTTTCTATTCGGAGTTAGTTATTAAATTTTAGCGATTATGAATACTCTTTCACTCACTGAGAAATCCCAGTCTTTCACCGATACAAATGTAATAAACAGAAATAACTAACTGTGACGTAGAGCCATGACGTCAATAAAATGTTGAAAACTTCGACGCCATTTGAACATTCAACGAAGATAAATATTTTGGTTAAACGCATACACACTGATTTAAAATTTAATAAATAGGCCTAGATTAAGAGTACAAATATGCTGGGCTGATAAGGATATCCTTCACGTCATGGTAGGCGTGTTTTGTTTCTTCCACTCTCTCTCATTTCTATGTTCTTTGGCGACAATAATCTCTATGTTCTCTCAAAAGAACAATCTTTAAAGGGGCACAGAGTAATCTTTGAGATAAAACTACGACAAATAGAGTCATTGAACATTTTCACAATATTTTTTGCATAAAATTGCATTTATTTGAAACAGCAATTAATTCTCGATTGCATATATACATTTATCACATAACTTATGGTGTTGGAGTGGAATAACACCATTCTATATTTTCGATATATAACTAGTTATATAAGTATGCACATGAGCCTAGTACGTGCTGTCAGTTTTTTTATATGATCCAATTCCCACGGTTTATGTTTGTTTCGCTTGTTAAAGTGACAGGCAAAGTGAAATAAAAGTTGATATGTGAGTTATGTGATAAATAGAATCTAACATTCGTTCTCATTCATTATTTAATTTATTAAACTCGTTAACAAAAATGATATAATGCTCGGCATGAGCCTCGCATTATATCCTTTTGCCAACTCGTTTAATAAATTCAATAATGAATGAGTACTCATGTAAGATCCTCTATATCTTTCAAAAATATACACAAACAGTTGTACTCATCATTCGTCTTTTTACTTTAAAAAGCAACAAAAATGGACTGTACCCACCCAAATTTTTAAAAGATTAATTCAAAATAAAAGAAAAAGTATGTTCTAATGCTCAACTTTTTTTAAAACTTGTATATGACATTTCTTTCAAAACAAGAAAGAATTATCTAGGTCATCAGGCTTCTAATGATATATATGTTTTTATTATATAACCTATAAATAGACGCGTTTTCATTGGCTAAAAAGTAATTTTTTAGAAAAAATATCTAGCGATATTGACCTGTTTTTTTGACATTGACCTGTTTTTTTGATATTGACCTGTTTTTTTGATATTGACCTGTTTTTTTGATATTGACCTGTTTTATATAATTGTTTTTTTGATAATGACCTGTTTTATATAATTGTAAATTGAGGGTTATATAATAAAACAGTTATGGACTTTTCAGCTGTTATACATGATGTTGATATGCACCAAAAAATCATTATTGACCTCGGCTATCGCCTCGGTCAATAATGATTTTTTTGGTGCATATCACATCATGTATAACAGCTGAAAAGTCCATAATTGTATATTGTTTTTAAGTTACACACATTTTGGAGTTATTTCGACATTTTCACTGTAAAATACTGGATTAACAAATCGAGGCGCTAATTTTAATGCTTGATACAAACTTCAAGATTGGCGTGTGTCCCTTTATTATAGAACATTCTTTATGATCCGTTTATTTTCATATCATATGTAGTTTGGACATGCAGTTTGTATTCAACGTGTATAAAACGTTATATTCCAACCATATCTGTCTTCATCACACTCCACCAAATACAATCTCGAGCATGGTTTGATGTAGTGCCTAACCTTCTTTATTGATGCTTTCTTGATAGTTTGAAGTTCAACATTTACCGGGTGTTGTGTATATGGTATACTGGCAATGAAGCCAATACATGATTCACTTGTCATTGTAACCCAGGACAATTCTACACGTTTCAGGTTCACCATCTCAGGAGATAGTTTCAGGTCAAGTTTACCAAAATCTACCACCCAAATGACAATATCCTGTAGATGAACTAGAGTAGGCAGAGTTGCCACAACAAGTGCTGCATCTAGTCTATACCCATGACCTATTATCAGGTGTTGTATTATTGGAGCACCCTGGAGACACCGCAGTAACGACTCAGTAGCACCAGGTCTATATAACACCGACTCATAGCAAAACTGTAGCTTAGTGTTAAGCACATTTAAGCGGTCCACATATAACGCATGTAAACTAAGGTGTTGTAGTTGATGCAGGCGGGATAAATCTAACTGGTAACCACAGTCGTAACCATGGGTACTGCAGGCTATCTTATCTAGGCTTATCTTCTTCATCAGTGTGGCCTGTGACAGGTATGACATGAAGCCTTCTATCTGTTCGTGTGTCAGTTTGATACGACTCAGGCGGATGGCACTCAGGTGGTCAACATCGTATAGAATGGTAGGGAATGGCTCGGGTATAACGTAACCTCGATATGATGCTGATGACAATTCTATTGTGGTTAAAGTTCTCTTGCACTTGGACACCAAAGTAGACATAATGCCTAAATCCTCCTCATCGCGCATCTTAATGCTTAGTTTTTTAAGACAATCTGCGTGCATAAAATGCTCATCGACTTCTCTGGGTAACCTACGTTCCATGCATATGCTACTGATGTTGATGTTTGAGCAAATTAAACGTTCCACATGCTTGCCTGTATCTGTGATAAAAACATGCTCAAACTGTGGTTTTATATGTTCATAGCCATTGTCAGAGCTTTCCTTAACACAGTCAAGAATGGTCTCCTGTAACCGTCTTAAAGCCTTCTCTGCTGTTTCGGAAAATGTATTCTTAATACTCTGTGTATATTCTACTGAAAGAGGATCCTGGGAGGTGACATCACGGATGTGCTTGTATAGTCTTTGTCCAGCCTCAGGATTCATGCCACTGACAAAAACAAATACTTTTGACATTTTCAGCATATTTTTTACCGAGTTGCAGATGCTGAATATCTCCTTAATGTTTGCGTCAAACTCTTCAGACTTCAGTGATGCAAACATTGCAGCTAGAAATTCCTGGAACATTTTATGCGAAAAGGACACACTCTTCTTTCGTGATGTACAATCTATGATTACTTTGCTCTGCGTCAAGAGCCCCACTTTGAGACAAATGTCTATATCGATCGAGGACAATCCATACATCTCGGCAACTGAACTTTCAAACACGAGTGATGACGCTGGGTCAACATTGAATAGTGTTTTAAAGGCCAGATGGCCCAGAGAATGCAAGAGTGGTCTGAACTGTTGAGATGCTCTTTTTTCGTTGAAACATTTAGGTAGCTGTATATCAGACTCAGCCCATATTTCTTTTAATTTGAGAATGTCCTCTTTTGCTTCTAGTTTTTGCTCTGCGAGCTCAAACAGTACATTAATCATCCCACTGTAAGTACTACACTGGGATTCTCCCAGAGGTTTGTTGTCGTACCACAAACATATGAGATGCTTCAATATTACAGGGACAGTCATGACTTGTGTCATATTTTTCTCTTCTAATTCCCGTTTAAAATCTCTAGCAGACTTTTTTTGCCGTGTTTTGGTATTTAAAATGGTAACCATTTTACGCATCAGTTCAACAGACGATTCATCATCAATACCCGACAATGTAATCTGCTGATCCACATCTGATGATTTCAATCTCAGGACTTCCAGTTTCCATGGTCTGCTTGTTGTTACAATTGTGCAATTGTTTATCTTTCTGCCCGGAAGTCCGTCAGTGACGAATGCTGAGGGCTGGTAGTGTGTTGGTGGGAACCACTCGTCAAGGCCATCCAATATGATGAGACACTTTTCGCTTTCGTTCTGTAACACGAAGGACAGTACGTCAGCGTGACTTTCCTTTTGAGGCAACATATTTAAAATCATTTCTTCTATGTTCCCATACGATGTGGCATTTCTTAGAGGAATGTAACATAAAAATTCAAATTTCACCATTGATTTTTCATTTTCTGATCTTTCTTTTCGAAACCTGGAAATTAATCTCTGAAACATTGAACTTCGTCGATACCTTGTGTGAGACATACACCATACTGAAATCATTTCTTGACACAATGCGCTTTTCCCACAGCCAGCATCCCCGCTTATATAAATGTTTCTACATGGCTCGGATTTATTGTAAAATATGTCGTTGTACGTATCAATTGATATTTCTTCTGCCTCATCACGGTTTGATTGCTGCCACGAATCGACGCGAGTTGTTTTCAGCTTGTTTTGTTCTAGATTCAGTTTTTTCATGCAGGGTTTGACATAAATATCGTTTATATCAGTATTTGTTTCTTCCTGCCGGAGATCATTTTCGGGTGCCTTGGTAAACAATCTCTCGTATAGCCTGATAAGGTCTGTCTGCAGCTCTGGTAATATATAAAAATATGTATAAATTAGTATTCCAATCAACTTTACTTATCAAAAGTTTATAAGGAAATATATTACCTACTTCATATCAAGATAACATCCGAAAAGGAAAAAATCTTTGCTAATTCGCAAATAATACTTGAGGTTGCTTTAGTAAAAACAGATGTCTCCCCCACTGGGGAAAGGGCAATACATTCACCAAAAATCATTTGACTGGAACACGATGAAGATATGCGCAACTAGGCTTGGTAGTGATCATCCCTATTAAATTTCGCTGAAAATCGGCCGGGAGTTCAGTAGAACTATTCGACAAAGTTTGTGTATTCAAACCTTTAAAGAGCCATAACTCTGTCAAAATCATTCAACGGGAACACGATGATATGTGCAACTAGCTTGGTACTGATCATCCATGCGAAGTTTCGCTGAAATCCGCAGAGTGGTCCAGGAGAACGTGTCTGGACAATGTTTGTGTTTTAAAATCGTTAAAGGGCTATGACTCCTCCAAACATCAATCAACCGGAACACGGTGATGTCATGCGCAACTAAGCTTGGTACTGATCGCTCTTGCCAAGTTTCGTTGAAATATGGTCAGGGGTTCAGAAGAACTAGTCAGGACAAAGTGTATGTGTTAAAACATTTAAAGGACCATAACTCCGCCAAAAATCAATCAACCGGAACATGGCGATGACATCGCCCTTGCCAAGTTTCGTTGAAATACGGTCAGAGGTTCAGTAGAACTAGTCCGGACAAAGTGTGCGCGTTAAAACATTTAAAGGATCATAACTCCGCCAAAAATCATTCAACCGGAACATGGCGACGGTATGCGCAACTAGGCTTGGTAGTAATCATCCCTGCCAAGTTTCAGTGATATCCATTAAGGGGTTTAGGAGAACTAGTCCGGACAATGTTTCTGTATAAAGGGCCATAAATCCGCAAAAAATCATTAAACCTAAACACGATATGGGTAACTAGGCAAGGTACTGACTATTTCTGCAAAGTTTCATTGAAATCCAGCCAGCCGTTTAGAAAAACTGGTCCGGACAAAGTTTTGACATACAGACGACAGATGACAGACAGACAAAAGACATACAGCACCAAAACAATGTCACCTCATCCACTTCGTGAGGGAGACATAAATATTACTAGTATTAAAAAGGAATTCTGTATTTAAATGATGGTAACTAAATTACAACAACTGTACTCCTTTGAGGTCATGAAATGCAACATACACACATATTGATATACAGACAATACTATACAATTGTGAATTGTAGTATGTTGTTATACATGTAACAAATCTTCAGGCAGGGTTTGAACAAAAACAAATCTTGCTTTTGCCTTCTTGTTTGTCTGTTTGCGTGTTTGTTTCTGTGTTTTGTGGTTGACTGTCTTCCTTGAAGGCTACTCTCCCTGTCCGATCTTTTTATATTTCTTCCTATAATATTACGGACAACACCAAATTCTTTGTTTGTGTGTGTGTTTGTTTGCTTGTTTGTTTGTTTGTTTGTTTGTTTATTTGTTTGTATAGCGTTTTACGTTATTTTCAACACATGTCAGGTTATATATGACGGTCGATTTTGTTTTGGTTGGGTGTGTGTGGGGTGAGTGGTGGGGGTGGGGGGGAAGACAGACCATCCACTTTTTGTGGGTAGAACCAGTACTGTACAGCTTCCGCCATCCGGAAGAATCGACACTTCTTTACTTACAAGTCGAACTCCTAGTGGGATTCGAACCCGCAGCGGTGAGAGGCGAGAAGGTTTACAAGCAACGTCGTTAACCAGTCGGCCACGGAGAGGCCTTAACACCAAATACAAGCAGAATAAAGCTCAAAATGAAAGTCAACGGGTATAACTTAAAGGCACAAACGGCAATCTTTAAGTATAATTTTCAAGCATTAAAATTAGCACCTCAGTCAACGGGTATAACTTAAAGGCACACACGGCAATCTTTAAGTATAATTTTCAAGCATTAAAATTAGCACCTCAGTCAACGGGTATAACTTAAAGGCACACACGGCAATCTCTAAGTATACTTATCAAGCATTGCAATTAGCACCTCAGTCAACGGGTATAACTTAAAGGCACACACGGCAATCTTTAAGAATAATTATCAAGCATTGCAATTAGCACCTCAGTCAACGGGTATAACTTAAAGGCACACACGGCAATCTTTAAGTATAATTTTCAAGCATTACAATTAGCACCTCAGTCAACGGGTATAACTTAAAGGCACACACGGCAATCTCTAAGTATACTTATCAAGCATTGCAATTAGCACCTCAGTCAACGGGTATAACTTAAAGGCACACACGGCAATCTTTAAGAATAATTATCAAGCATTGCAATTAGCACCTCAGTCAACGGGTATAACATAAAGGCACACACGGCAATCTTTAAGTATAATTTTCAAGCATTAAAATTAGCACCTCAGTCAACGGGTATAACTTAAAGGCACACACGGCAATCTCTAAGTATAAATATCAAGCATTAAAATTAGCACCTCAGTCGACGGGTATAACTTAAAGGCACACACGGCAATCTCTAAGATAATTATCAAGGTTTACAATTAGCATCTCGCGTTATTATTCTAGTATGATTTTGACATTAATTATCCTGTCATATGTTTAAATAATATATTAAAATAACAGATAATACACGTTTGAGTTTCCAATTTGTCCTCATTATTCTACCATACTGTTATACAAATATATTATTGGTTCTATATAATTAAAATCAAGATATTCTAGGAATGTTTATTAATACCTGTCCCCTACCGGTTTCCCATATGCATCGTCGTCCTTGGATGCTACTTTTCCTGTTCGATTTTTATATCTACTTTTTAGTAATTTACACAATAAAGCATCCTCATTCTCATTGCATGGCTATGTTCCTAAATGAATGATTTGATTGTCCCCAACTCACACACCGAATTTGTATATATATATTATATATATCTGAATTAGTTTTCAAATAAGCACGGTATTCTTAATTATAATATTAGTTTCCTTTCTGTATCCATGGCAACCACAGCTTTGACCAAATAAAAAAAAGCACATCATATCCTTATTGTCCCGGATCTACAAACCAATTTTTTCTTAAATATCTCAAATGGTCACAAAATGGCAGGATCCATTATTTTTATTTTGTCGCTATGTCTACCACATTTTTTCCAAAATAAAAGGAGACGTGAATAATATCCTCATTGTCCCGAATCCACACAAAAAATGATGCTTTAATATCTCCAATAATGTTCACGAATTCACCGGGTCCGTAGTTTGCGGAGGGACAGATTGACATGGGGTTAATCTATAGTCATCTCCGGTGACTGGTCGAGGACCTACGCGTTATATATGTAAAATAATGCTTTGAGCCATTTAAATTGTTAATTAATAATGATTTGCAAATATGAAGTTATGTAAAACAACTGACATTAAATGATTTCCGCATTTTATTTTCATTCGACTGCATACATATTTTTATGGAAATTATCGGATACTTATATTACCATATACTGAACACTGATGTTGGACTATATACTGACACTGATGATGGACTGTATACTGATGACTGATGTTGGACTATATATTGATGACTGATGTTGGACTATATACTGATACTGATGATGGACTGTATACTGATGACTGATGTTGGACTATATACTGACACTGATGATGGACTGTATACTGATGACTGATGTTGGACTATATATTGATGACTGATGTTGGACTATATACTGATACTGATGATGGACTGTATACTGATGACTGATGTTGGACTATATACTGATACTGATGATGGACTGTATACTGATGCTGATGATGGACTGTATATTGATGACTGATGTTGGACTATATACTGATACTGATGATGGACTGTATATTGATGACTGATGTTGGACTATATACTGATACTGATGATGGACTGTATACTGATACTGATGATGGACTGTATACTGATGACTGTTGGTGGACTATATACTGATACTGATGATGGACTGTATACTGATACTGATGATGATGAACTGTATACTGATACTGATGATGGACTGTATACTGATGACTGTTGGTGGATTATATACTGATACTGATGATGGACTGTATACTGATACTGATGATGGACTTATATTGATGACTGATGTTGGACTATATACTGATGATGGACTGTATATTGATGACTGATGTTGGACTATATACTGATACTGATGATGGACTGTATACTGATGACTGATGTTGGACTATATACTGATACTGATGATGGACTGTATATTGATGACTGATGTTGGACTATATACTGATACTGATGATGGACTTATACTGATAACTGATGTTGGACTATATACTGATACTGATGATGGACTGTATACTGATACTGATGATGGACTATATACTGATACTGATGATGGACTGTATACTGATGACTGATGTTGGAATATATACTGATACTGATGATGGACTGTATATTGATGACTGATGTTGGACTATATACTGATACTGATGATGGACTTATACTGATGACTGATGTTGGACTATATACTGATACTGATGATGGATTGTATACTGATACTGATGATGGACTATATACTGATACTGATGATGGACTGTATACTGATGACTAATGTTGGACTATATACTGACACTGGTGATGGACTATATACTGATGTTGGACTATATACTGACACTAGTGATGGACTATATATTGATGACTGATGTTGGACTATATACTGATACTGATGATGGACTGTATACTGATGACTGATTTTGAACTATATACTGATACTGATAATGGACTGTATACTGATACTGATCATGGACTGTATACTGATACTGATGATGGACTATATACTGATTACTGATGTTGGACTATATACTGATACTGATGATGGACTGTATACTGATGACTGATGTTGGACTATATACTGATACTGATAATGGACTGTATACTGATACTGATGATGGACTATATACTGATGATTGATGTTGTACTATATACTGATACTGATGATGGACTGTATACTGATACTGATGATGGACTGTATACTGATACTGATGTTAGACCATATACTGATACTGATGGACTATATACTGATACTGATGATGGACTATATACTGATACTGATGATGGACTGTATACTGATACTGATGACGGACTATATACTGATGACTGATGTTGGACTATATACTGATACTAAAGATGGACTGTATACTGATACTGATGTTGGACTATATACTGATACTGATGATGGACTATATACTGATATTGATGATGGACTATATAATGATACTGATGATGGACTGTATACTGATACTGGACTATATACTTATACTGATGATGGACTGTATACTAATACTGATGATGGACTATATACTGATACTGATGATGGACTATATACTGATGACTGATGTTGGACTATATACTGATGACTGATGTTGGATTGTATAATGATCACAGATGAAGTACTGTATACTGACACTGGTGATGGACTATATACTGATGACTGATGTTGGATTGTATACAGATGACTGATGTTGGACTATATACTGATCACGGATGGTGAAATATATACTGATCACAGATGATAGACTATATAGTGATCACAAATGGTGGACAATATACGGATCACAGATGGTGGACTGTATGCTGATCACAGATGGTAGACTATATTGTGTCGAACCTCGTGGTCACTTGTCAGGATGGCAGCCGACAAATCAGAGCATAATGGACAATGGATGGATAAGACTTATTTACTCGAATAGCCTTATGAGTGAGAGACTATTGAGTGTAGGAAAACTATAGCAATGTAACATTTTGTACTTTTAAGATGTTTATATGACAGCACAAATCACTATAATGATCTTTTTTTCTATGAGTGGGCTCAGCTATATCGAACCAGGGCTCCATTTTATCGAGCCTCGCACGTGGTACTGTCATCGTCTTCGAGTATCGGTTCGTGGTCATCAAAGGATTGGGTCTGAAGGACACACATGGAGACAAGCAAAACGCATCTATCTGTGTGCTATAATATAGCAAGTATTAACTCGCCAAACATATCACATTATTATTATGGACGATGGATAAACTCAACAAACATCGGCCTCCATCCGTACGTTTCTCTCGTACTGTTCACTTGAAAATCAATTGTAAGCAGTGGATGCAACTTCAGAACTTGAATCTTGACTTCTTGAAGATCTAACTGAGCTTGCGTGGCTTTCCTCTCGATATGTTGTGGCAGGATACTTTGAATAGCCCGCTTCCAGCGCTTATATATGGGCGTTATCGGAATTTGTCGGAGAACAGTGGAATTTGCAGGATTTCATGATGTAACAAAAAGCTGTTACATGTGTTGTACCTGCATCCCTGTCGGAGGCCTCACTCTGGTGACGTCAGAGGATTGACCTTCGTCTAGGCAAGGGTCAGCCAATTATCGGCCAGCAATACGCCACGTGACTCTATTTTGAGTGAGCTCCGACGAATCAGGACAAGACTCTCTCTCTTCCACCTCAACTATCGAACCAACAACATCACGACTGATTGACCCAGTACATCACGTAGACATTGGTTTAGAGGAGCTGGGAGCATTCTAGGTAAGAAGACCGTTACTTAGATATTATTGTGCGTCGGTCTATAGCGCAGGTATTCACTCGTACATCATTTGGCGCTGCGAATTAGCAAAAGTCGAGGCGTTACTCAGATAAAAAATATATGGGTCACGCGCCATTTTTAAAAAAATGCACACGTGTACATTTCATTGTATTTCATTACAAATTCATGTCGTCCTTTATATAATTGTTATTATTTCACAAGATGTTGTGGGATAATAATATTTGGGATTATTATGGATGCAACAAAAATACTAATTGCCGGATAAATATTTAATTTACACGGTGTCATTGACGAAAATTACTCGTTAATTATTTTGTTGTTAAAAACCAACAACGAAATATTTCGTCTAAATATTTCAGTTTATATAGATATATTATTACTATTTCAATATTATTTCCATCATATCCATGAACATATATACATGCACAGCAGAGGAGTTGAGGTCTTTACCACAAATAGGTAAAACAACTGCCTCAAAACTCATTGAGTTGAGAGATTCTGTCCTCGGAGGCCACCGAGGGGAATTGTCTATAAATGAGCTAGCCACCATCCGGCTAAAGCCTGAAGAATGGCAACAACACATATACGATGGCCTTATGTCTATAGACATGCCCCAAGATATGGCACCTTTCAATGCCACAGTTGACTCGCCAGCCGGGAGTCAAACCAACTCACCAACAGGGAGTCCAAGGACACCTGTTGATTCTCTATCTGCCCACCAAGTTTTGGTAAGGAAAGATGAGAATATGGCAACCGACATACAGGATCGGTTGCATTCAGCGGAGGCTGAAATAACTTCAGTGAAAACAACAGTCATCTCTTTGGACACAAATATTCAAAAAAATGATGTCTTTCATGAAATTTTCAAAGTTTTTGAACAGCTGCAGTCAAGTTTTAAAGATACCGTGTCCGAAATGAAAAAGGAATCTATTGCTATACAAAATGCCATGCAAGTAGATATAAAGGCCAAAATGACCGTTGCCGAGACCTCACGAATAGTGTCTGTTCAATATATTCTTCTTTGCATTCTCTTGAACATGAACATCAGACACATGTGAAACAAATACATGAAGACATACTGCAGCTGTCGGAAACATTTGGACATTATGAGCGAAGTCATGGGAAAGAAATAAGATGTTTATGGGAGGTACAAAATACTTACATGTTTCAAACCAAAGAACAAATATCCCAATTGAAAGACATGCAATACAAACACATGACTCAAACTGAAAATCACTTAAAAAATCTGGAGTCGCCTATTCACACAGTTGAGAACGTAACTCAGCATACACATTGGGCGCCTTCAGGGTTAATGGAGACACCATTAAGTCC
>JAWPHD010014138.1:0-63373 GCA_037043455.1 Cyrtodaria siliqua
AACTACTCGGGTAACGCACCTCATAAGCTTTAATGGAATATTTCTCAATTTTGTCTACATTACAAATTGTATCCTACGTCGCAAATCTGTTTCTGTGAGATATTTATCGCTTAATTCGCATCTCGAGAACATTTAAATAGCATTGCAAGACATTATGTTCGTAATCGTCGTCTGATTCATGGCATTGTAAGACATTATATTCTCGTTTATCGTCTGATTCACATATCAATTTGTTTTATAGTGAAGTAGAATAAGTGTATTGTTTTCGTAATATGTCCCCAGTTGCAAGTAATTTTATGGTTCATGGATAGCAAATTATAGAATAATTAAACCGGCGTTATATAACTCTGAGAGGGGAATTTATAGCTCGCGGTCAGATTAATATTTTGTCACACGAAGGTAATTAGCTTTTAATAGCAGCATCGTTGTTTCTGTTTGGTAGCATGTGTCTGCTTCTGGTGTTTTCACGTTAAACACGGCAGTCTTGATTGTTTTAAAACTTGCGGAATCCCATTAGTTTTTGTGCGTATCTTGCATTTTTGCAGTCATTAATATTGATTATATATTATTACCTGTGGATTATATTGCGCCAATACTACTACTTTATCACAGAGCGTGCGTGGTGTGAGTGGAATACAGTCATGATTTATTTAGCATATTTAGCATATTGCACCAGTGTAGTATATACACAAATAAAGTTCAAATAATCGCTTAGTCTTTTCTATTCAGCTCGGTGTGCATCGAAATTGCGTCTCGATCTTCGTAACCGTTTTATACCGGATTATGGAAATCGACGATGTAGTTCCGTTGTTAGGTGTCGTACAGAGAAGACCGGTCAACATACAATGTCATCATACAATGTCAACATACAAATATACGACGTCATCATCCGGCAACGTTATATATTGGAAGCTGCAATAATAAATGTTCATTATATGGCTGTGTTTTTTTTAGTTATGGGATAAACAGCATGTCAGATTCGTGCTGTTTAATATTGAATGTATTAAGCTCGTTGGATAAAACTGATATGAATCTCGGCACAGCCTCGCAACATATAATTTCATCCAATTCGTTTAATGAATTTGATATTAAACAGGCACTTTAAGATCCTTCATTAAATCTATGGGAGTAATGAAAAGCAATTGGAAACACGCGCGCGCACACTCTCACACACACGCACGCACGGATACTCACTCGCGCACGCACGCACGCACGGATACTCACTCGCACACGGATACTCACTCACGCACGCACCTCCCCCCCCCCCCCCCCCCCCCCCCCCACACACACACACACACACACACCCTCACACTTCTATATAAATATATATAGCAGATTTAAAAAATGATGCTGGATCAATAAATCGACGTGATAATGTTTATGTTTGTTCAAGTTGTCGTGCCGTCCTTTAATAACTACGGCGATATAAGAATTATTATATAGCTTTGATCGGAAATCATTCGTAAGCAACGATAACAAACAAAAAAAAGAACGTAGCAGGCACGGTTTTATAGAAAGTTCTTCATAGGTAATATAAGATACAACATCCTACACGCCACATAGCATCGGCTTAAATGGTATCTTGTTTTAAAGCAATAGCAATTAGGCTCGATTATAATTATACCACTAATGATGCACCAATGCCATATGTGAAACATCTTCATGAACAGTTACTGACCACAGCTTACCCTTTTTTCTTTTGCATGCAGAACAATGGTCTAGCACAACATTCTTGGAATATATTATGGAATATATTAAAAATCGCAACAAATCGCAATACATAAACAAGAATAACACTAAAAATAAATATCAGAAACAATTGATATCAGACACTTATGTGTTTTTGAACTCCCCACCGTATCTGTCTTCTTAATATGACATTAAAGTCAGCGATCTGGATAGTTTCAATATAACGACTGAGTCTGATCTGGAAAGTCTCAAGTGTACGGTGTTTGAGGACGACTGCAATAACGTGAATTAGAGATAATGTAGTAATTTGATTTTGTTAAAGGCAAAGTATCCGCTCATCATAAAACGCTGATATAAAATATTTTTTATTTATTTGTTAGTTATTCATTGTGTTGTAATTATGCCATATTACACGTATTACAATACACATTTTATACAAAAACAACACCAACAACAAAACAAAAAGTCCCTCTGACTGTGTGTTTAATTATGCGAATGTGGAGCGCTGTGGTCTAGTGGTAGAGCGTTGGGCCCATGATCCAAAAGTCGTGGGTTCGATTCCCGCCATTGCCATATGCGTTGTGTCCCTGAGCAAGACACTTTATCTGCATTGCTTAGTACTGGTTCTACCCAGGAAGACATCGAGAGTGATTCAAATAAGTTCATAGAGCTTTCGTTACAATCGATGTAAAAAAAATAAGTTTAAACTAAGATGACCTCCATGTCTAAAATTATATCAACAGAGTGGCGTGTAATAAGTAATCTTCCGGGAACAAGATGCACAAGATGACCTGCCTTTATCACTCTACTGGCTAGAATAGTCTAAGGCCTACTGGAAAACAATTTTCAAAAAAATCAAAGGCTTGATAACACTGAAGTATCTGGTCTGATGCAACTGGTTTTGAACTTGTCCAAGTTCAGTGGCGTAACATAGAAAACGCCTTCTGCTGCAGGGACAAATAACTTAACAAGAGGCACTACCCGTTGATTCAACTTCTCTATGTCTGTCCCGCACATTGAAAATAAACTTTACTGTAGTATTTACTAAACAATAAAAATACAAATTTATAGGTGGAAGAAAGAATTGAAATTGACTATAAGTAAATACAAGGGTAAAAGTGGCATAATTTTGATAAAAACAACAACAACAACAAGAAACAGAACAGAACCTAGCTGGACGAAGTAGGTTAAAATGCCTTAGCCATGCGCAGTTTCATGATTTAGTCGATTTCGAAATACATGTTTACAAACAAAAAATTAACTCTTTACAGTGCCCGATTTCACCAAACATTACTGAGAAAATGAATAGACTCCATAATATATTTTTGAAAATGGACATTTTTTTTTTAACCATATGCATGCAAATAAAAATAAACAAACAAAATGCAACTCATTATTTAAACATTTGTCATTATGAATAAAAACTCAGATAATCTGGAGCTTGACACTTGCTATGAATGAATAGATTTTAATCAGAACCTGGTCAAACACGGGCTTTCCAAATTAGATGACGTCATGATGTCACAACGGTGAGTGATGTGGCATTGGATGACGTCATGTTGTTAAAACTGTTAGCGTTGACTGAGACAGACAATGGTCTATTTTATAGTAAAACAACTTAACAAATGCGATCAGTGAAAGGTTTTTAATAATATTAAGATATCATGACGTAGAGACACTTATTTACGTTCTTGCACAACTAGACCCTGAACTCTACAAATTATGAAAGCTTTGATCAAATCCAATCTTAAATACAGTACTGTATATAACTATAACAACTTTTTTATATATACTATATTCCAACAGAATAACAAGAATAACAATCCATGGTGTCTAATGTCTAAACTATTTCTTTATTTCATCTTAGCATTATAATAATTCACTGACATCGTGAATCACAAAAAAAACTTTTGAAGTAGTTGTTGTTATATTATGGAAAAAAGATAAAAATATTGGAAGACGGATGCGGCCATTTCGACCTCGCGACTTCGCGACTTTTCGCCCTGTTAATACAAGGCGAAAAGTCGAAGGCGAAAAGTCGCCAACCCTAAAAGTCGAAGGCGAAAAGTCGCAAACCCGCCTTTTGGACGAAATTTCGACTCGCAAAGTCGCCAAATCTCGTTTAATTTGGGCTCTTTGCGCGAATATAACACTGTCAAGCGAAGGTGCGTGTGACGTCACATCGTGTTTCCCCTTGATAAGAATACACCTGACAAAACCTCGCTTGAAAAAAAAATCGCCCACAACTTATAAATAATGAGATTTTCGTAGAGTGTATCGACCTGTTTATTTGCATTATAGTTGTTTTCAGCATCCAATACGTTCGTCTAGCATAGATCAGCATGCATGTACGACTTGAAGCCTCGATTTATGAGAAAAAATGTAGGTTATCCGCCAGATGGCGATGAGGAGGCGCCAAAAGCAATAACTATGAATGCAAGTTGATAAATCAACCTTGCATTCAAAAATGAGAACAATTGTTCTATAGAAACTACATCACCCAAACGCAGTGACCGTAGGTCCACACTGTACCAAAAACAAAGAGCAAATAGATTAACTCTGCAGTGAAAAGGACAATACACACCACAAAGAGTTTGATGACAGGGTTACCGACTTTGAACGGTCAGTAGGCAATATAGCCCACTGGTTAGCTTAAATCGATTTCAAGTGTACACACCTCGCTATTATCATGGCTTCAGCACTGAAAGTGACAGGACAATGTAAATAAAATTACACCCCATCACAAGGAAATTTCCAGCAATAAAAGCTGAATATATTGGAAAGACATATACTGAACAAAAGTTATACCGCAACATGGATATTTTCCAAGGTTTTTTCCAAGGTTTGGAATGAAATATAACTTTCAGAAAATATGATACAACAAGAATCAAAACATTTATTTTAGCCATCATACTCATTTCAATACTCGTCTTACTTACTATGTCTGGCTCACTATAGGAAAGGAACTTAATAAGTAAAGTTTAGGATTGCGTTTTAATAACTGAATAAATAAAAAAGAACTGTGCAACTTTAACATAAACTATTGATCAGATATGAATCGGAAAGTGATTAAAATTCGTTTAAGCACAAATTTAAGCATATATTCAGCCTTTATTGCATCGAATGAATGAATGGCGTTTTACGGCACGTCGACACATAATATATCATACTGTGCGCAAAACTGATGAAAATGAAACAAATGAAATAGTAAGTTATCAAAAATTAATGTAAAAAAACATATTGTTAAAACTATTTACAAATAAGGGATGATATGGTAAAAATAATTAAATATATATATATAAATGTAAACTAACAAATGCCCGTCAACAGCAGTGTAAACAAGTTAATGTAAATATAAACATATTACAATGAATTACAAAGTCTGACTTTTTTTAAGAAATCTAAAACAAGACTGAAATCAATTGTATCAAATAACTCTTTCATACTTTTAACTTGGTAGTATCTTTGTCGCATAGAGTCAAAGTCTACACATTCCAACAAGATGTGTTTGACCGTTAACGGTGCAAAGCATGGTATACATTCTGGTAATCGCTTACCTTGTAATGCCCTATTCAGCATCGGGCTAAAACAACTTCTTCCCGATGAAATGTTAATTGCATCGAAACGCTCAGTAAGCAACTATATTTGTTTCCATATTATTTCGAAATAAGTAATAAATGAATGAATGAAATAAAAATTAATGTACATATATAAAGATAAAGCTATTCACAAATAAGGGATGATATGTTAGTAATATAAACTATGTATACATGTAAATCAACAAATGCCCGTCAACGGGTGTATAAACAAGTAAATATATATAAGAACATATTATAATGATTTATAAAGTCTGATTATTATAATGATTTATATAGTCTGATTTCTTTCAGGAAATCTAAAACTAGACTAAAATCTATAGCATCAAATTACTCTTTCATAGTATTAACATTGTAGTACCTCTGACGCATAGGATCAAAGTCTACACATTCCAACAAGATGTGTTTGACCGTTAACGGTGCAAAGCAGGGTATACATTCTGGTAATCGCTTACCTTGTAATAAATATGAATGAGTATAACGTGCATGCCCTATTCTGGATCGGGCTAGGACTCCTTCTTCTCGACGAATGGGTCGACTAGAAGAACGCCATTCTCAGAGTACCGGTTTAAATGAATGGAGTTTATTGTTAAATGACAAATCCCAAGCGGCTTGCCAAGAGTTACGAATATATGGATATATGTGTTAATACAACTTTTAAAATCAGTATAAGGTAATTTGGTATTACATATTGTAAACTTAATGCTGCCTTAGCAGCACTATCAGCTCTATAATTACCACGTATTCCTACAAGGCTTGAAAGCCAGCAGAAAATAATAACATTATCAACTATAAGAGAATTATACTTTTGTAAAAGTAACCGGGTTATCATGTTTCATATAATCAAGGGCTTGAAGAGATGAAAGGGAATCAGAAAATATTACAAAATGGTCATCATCAGATTCCTGAATATAGTTTAAGGCAAGTTCAATTGCCTTAAGTTCAGCTGAAAATATAGAGGCGTTGGCAGGCAGGCGGCCTGTTATGCTCTGTTTGTGAACAACAGCTGCTGCAGCTACCTTATCTCCATCTTTTGGACCAGCTGTGTATATATGTTGAAAGTTACTGTATTTCGATTTAATTTCAATAAGTTTGCTTTGAAAGACAGTTGGGTCTGTACTGGATTTGTTACTTTAACAAAGATCAAAAATAATTGTTTGTGTTTCCAAAGTCCACGATGGACTTCGTGGTACTTTGTACTTGGCAATCAAATTTAGGTCGATTTCAGTGTCTCTTAATTTAAGTGTCCATCGCATAATATAGGCAAACACGAGCCTGCTGCGTTATAACTTAGGTTCAGTATACAATGAATTGTTTCGTTTTGTTTTTAAATTACAGGGACATTGACCGTAAGTAAACAGGTATAGAACATAACCATATAACTGTCTGATTTTTATTTAGAGAAATGTATATATGAAAACATGAGCAAAGACCCAAACAATTCTGTAGTAATATATTCGTGAGTTTGAAAAAAACAAAGTTTCATTTATTGTCCCGCAATATTTTCAGTTTCTGCTGATCAGGACAGCCATTAGCGCATTAGGTTTAGTATGTATTTCGTGATACAAATGCCCCGCTTAGCTCAGTTGGTAGCGCTCTCGACTATTCCTCTCTCACTATTATTACCCGCAAGTGTAATTTTAGTTTGGGCTGCGAGTTCAAACTCACAAAGAGGTACTTCTTTTTTTTTGTAAAGCTATTGAATTCCGTCTAATAATTTTGTTTTTACTGAGTAGATATTCAATAATGATGTATTTAATGTTTGTCAACGTAATTATTTCGTGTTTTATAAGCTAAAAGTTACGGGCATTGTCCATTTAAAAGTAAAGGTGACGAACACAATTAATTTTTTTTTCTGATTTGTCCACACCGGAAATGACTCTTTCAGAAACTCTTTGGTCGTTGAGTGGGACGTGCATTATTGATCGTTTCTCTGTTTGCGAATTAAATAATTATTGATTTTCTGGGATAGAATTAAGTGGTTTTATAAGCATTGTAATTCAAACAAATAATTATGTACCGATATAGAACGGTGTATTAGTTCTTCATGTCATTATACATGTATTTCTGATTGCACATTATTTGAACTTCCGGTGTGGGTATGGAATAATAGTGAGGCCAATGATTTCAACAGCATTACCCGGAAAATCACAATAATAAATGGGTTTGTTTAATGCAGTGAAACACGAATTAATGCATGCATTGTTTGTATTAGTTCGAGCAACGATCGAACTCGTGTAATACAATACAACAAAATAAATGTATTCAGCATTTAACATCCAGTACAACATACGTACGTACGTACGTACGTACGAGAAGATGCAGATGTATGTTCGTACGTCTGTATCTTTTCGACCGTACATGTGAGCTCATAAGGTTACATTACAGTATACATACAAGAGGCGAACCTAATAATGAATTAATCAAAGTTGTGCTAATGCAAAGAAAACAGTTTAACACGCATATAAAACGTATACGTATTTATATACTTATACACACAAAGATACGGAAGTACGAACGTACATTCTCGCATTTTCGTCCTTTATACTTTTGGCGACTAGCTTCTTTGTGGTATGAACATCTGGCGACCAGCTTCAGCGATGTTCGGATATGTCCGTCAATATCCAAAGTGCTTAGTCGTGTCCCTTTTTAGCTTCGGGTATATCCGTAAAATTCCGAGCTTTCTCTCGACATAAGGTCATCACGTACGACATCATCCATTGATGCATTTTAAACTTGTAAACCTAGATATGTTAACTTGAGACATGTCAACTTAAGAAATGTATAGTTGAACAATGTCGATCTGAAGCATGAGGATTTACAATTGTACACATGTGGAATATATTTTTTTGAATTTGCATGTCCACAATATACAATTATACGAATATGAATTGCAAGTGTTGGTTTACAGGTTTACATATGAACATTATACAAATCTCGAGTTTGGAAATGTTGGTTTACACGTTTACAATTTGTGAAATTGTATTTTGTATCCTCCCGTGCTTTTAAGCCTATTGGAAATTGGAAATAAATATATATCTATTATATGAACATTATACAATTATACAAGTTTGTACATTTATTTTTTACATTTAATAGTTTATTTAAGTCTCATTACAGTACAATATTATCTACAATACAACAAATCATAGAATACAACTGTGTCATTCTTTTTAGAATTACGAGAGACTATACAATATAAATATACATATGACTGTTCACAATGTTAAAATATTGAGCAATTTATTCTGAACCGACTGCCACAGCCGTGTCACAAGACTCACAAAAAGCCACAGCAGTAGGTCCAGTAGTCAAGACAAACACATATATCACTGTTTTAATTTACCAAATCATTTTCTGAGAATATTATTATCAACACATATATACAAAGTAATAATTGAACGGAGGGTGCTAATCTTGACATGTTGTCTAAAAAGTACTTAAAATAGAAATATTAATACGAACAGAACATATTCTTTATTTATGACTTAAACAAATGTTTCTCGTCATATATATACATATTACGTATGTTAATATGTGACAGGTCAATGCAATTTTTACATTTAACAATGAAAAAGTACAAACACACAATCATACATACTATACACTCATACAACTCACCCATTCACTCTGACGCCCAAAATGTCTCACATTCACTCTGGATCACGTATTTACTCTGTTATAATGATTTAACTATTCCTATTACATAGTTTCATGTTACTATTTTAAGTTTTAATAGTTTACATGTCATGTCCAATGAGGATGAACATACATTTTTTACTCATTATACATTGCAGTATTGCGAATAATATATGCTTCCCTAACAAACCTAGATCATCTAAAAAGCTCTTGCTGGCTTGAAGACTGCATCAGCTGAATAAATTTAAGAACACTTTGATGTCTGTAATAATATTGTTTAACATATAGTTTACGTAATTGTTCGTACAAAGGACAAATTAAAATAAAATGATATTCATCTTCTAAGTCTGTACTATTACACAATGTACAATATCTTTGATTTCTATCAGTTCTATTTTGTGAATATCTGCCAGTTTCAATTCTAAGTCTTTGGGAGGATAATCTTATCCTCGACATGGCAGTTCTTAATTTCAACGGCAATATATCTAGATACACTTAATATGAGAATGAGGTTTTAAAATGTCTATACAAACATAAAACTCGATTAATTTCAACATAAGTGTTCCATTTTTGAACAAAACAATCTATTAAATTTTGATTAATCAAAAAATGAAAAGATTTCATATCAATACAAGTTGGGTCATTCCAAACATAAGTATAGACACAGTCAGTTATAATGGTTTTAACATTGCTGGCCCAATTCTTCATTCCTCTATCACAATCTCTCACAGCATCTTTATAAAAAGTTGATATTAAAATGTTTTTTGAATCGACCACCTTACTCAAATACTTTATTCTTGTTACATACCTTAAAATATACAATGGGTATCTACCTAGTTCTCCATAAATACCGGAATTACTAGTAGACGTTTTAACCCTTAACAAGTATTTACAAAATGTCAAATGTATTCTTTCGATCTCCTTTGACTTTGTAAAACCCCAGATTTCTGCTCCATAGCTTAATATAGAACCAACGAACGCATCAAATAATTGGCAAAACGTTTTTGGTTTAAAACTGTATTTTTTTACATGTGCAATTAATATATTCAAAGCTTTTAATCCTTTACCTGCTAAGGTCTCTTGATTTAAATTGTATGAACCCGTATAATTAAAAACAGTTCCGAGGTAGTTAAAATCGTTAACAACTTCTAAATTATTTCCATTATAAACCCATGTCTCATTAACTAAAAGATTACCATTTTTTCTAAAAAACATAACTTTTGTCTTTTCCACGTTAACCTCTAATCCCCAATTGTCGCAATATTCTTTCAACACATTTAAACGTTCTTGTAACTCAGTCGGTGATTTTCCAAACAAAACCATATCATCTGCGAAAAGTAAAAGAATTAAAGTTATATCGTCTATTGTAAGTCCAGATTTATTACTGTCTTGTAAGAACAATTCCATATCTTCTACAAACAGCGAAAACATTATTGGAGAGATTACCTCCCCTTGCTTGAGACCTATTGCACATTCGAAAAACTCAGAAAAAGTATTACACTTTGTCATACATGTCGCGTATAATTCTTAACAATTTACCTTTAATTCCTAGCTTAAAAAGTTTTAAACAAAGGCCATTTCTATATATACTGTCGAAAGCCTTCTTAAGGTCCACAAACGTACAATATAACCGCTTGTTTTCATTCAGTAATTTCTGTATAATACAATTTAAAACAAATATGGCATCAATGGTAGAGCGACAACTGAGCATCCGATACAATATTGCTTTCATCACACCACATGCTAATTCTTTTATTGAAAATACCTGTAAAAATTGTTGATAAGCAGCTAACTAATGTTATGGCTCGATAATTATTTACGTCGTCTGAGTCATTTTTCTTGAATAGCGAAATGATAATGCCTTCATATCATTTATCTGGAAAATAACCCGAGTTAAATACCTCATTAAATAAATCTGTGAGATGCGGAGAAATAATGTCTATCGCTTCGATAAAGTATTCATTTATCAAGCATTCACCCGCAAAAGCCTTGTTTTTTTGAGAGAATTAACCGTCGTTATTACTTCAGAGATAGTAATTCATCAAAATTGCAATTTAAATCATTAAAATCGTGTTCCTCACAAAAAAATTCGGCTACGTTAGTTAGAGAATCGCAACGGTTACTGAAACCTTAAAAAATAGTATAAAAATCAGATAACAACCCAGATCAGATATGGAGTGTACTGATTAGCACCGACTTCTCAACGTCGTAATAAAACCATATTTCTTATCTAATAATGATTGCATTATTTACAGCAAAAACTATGATGAAATTAACTTTAACAAAAGAACGCTTACCAGCTTACTACAAGTAAAGTAAATAATAATAATAACACATAATTAAGAAATAAAACAGAGTTTCGTTTTTTGAGAATATTGCAACAGTTTTGGCACTCACGCGTATCATACCTTACAAACATTTTTCCATTGTCACAAGGAGATATCCAAACCATATCACCTGATAACGCGGCCACTGGAGTGTATTTGCAATGTATTTTGCATGTGTTGGTTTACACGTGTACATGTGTACACTATACATGTCTGAATTTTTTTGCGTTAATGCTCTACCATAGATTTATCTTATCCCATCTTGACGACAAGGCTGGAGTTGACATGTGTTGGTTTATACTTATAGGACTGACCCGAAAATATGTAGTAGTTACGACTCGGCTCAAGTTACATGATAATCAGCTTGGTGTCGGCATACGCAGCACAAGGTAGCGCCGTGGTGTAATGGTTAGCAATGCGGCTTAGTAACCAAGGGATCGCGCGTTCAATCCCAGCCAGGACCGAATTTGGGTTAATTACCGAAATATTTCAAAAGTATTTCCTACCTTACCAGTCCTTCGGATGAGACTTAAAATCTAGGTCTGCTCGCTAAAATGCTTAGTGCAATACAGCGAGGATAAATAAACGCTTATACACACATACGCAGCATGAGGACAATAAAATGGCAATAAATCAGCTAATATCCCAGCTAATATGCCAGCTAATGAGCTAAAACTTTGTCCATGCAGAATTAAATGTTACAAGTATATATCACTGCCTTATCTCTATTTGCAGATAGCATTTTGTTACACCAACTTATTTCTATTTTTTTAAATGCGCCTATCTGCTGTCAGATAATTGATGCCCTGCTGTGCGAAAATGGGTATTTTATTGCTCTGGGGTCAGTTAATTACATGGATGAATTATAGAGATTCTCAATAAACAGAGAAAACTCTGGTCAGTCCTAGAACTGGTTTACACGTGTACATGTGTACAGGTGTAACACACCCATTGATTGTTGCATTGAGTTGTGTGTGAATTAAAATTTAAATGCCATGTTGTCATTCATATCTGGGCCCAAATTAAAAATGAATAACTAACATTCTCATCACAAATGACACATATGCTGCCAAAAAATCCACAGAAAAATGGGGGTCATGTATCTTCTAAGAAAGAACTTGTCTCATGAATGAATGGTCCCTTTAAAAACATAAACACTGAGATGCCATAATATTGTATTCATACACTCATTTCCATATAAGCAAAATAAATTAAAAACTCACAATTTTAACATGGCAATGCTTGAAAAATGTAACAAATAGATCAACAATGTGATATAAACCAAAAATAGCACTTTAAATTAGTGAAAATGCCTTTTTTTACAAAAAGAAATGAGAATTATTTATTGACGCCATTATGCGACTACCCCAGGCCGCTACCCCAGGCCGACACTTCCTGTATTGCAATGGGTCTACTACACCTACACTATCTACCCCAGGCCGACACTTCCTGTATTGCAATGGGTGTACTACACCTACACTATACATGTCTGGATTTTTGCATTAATGCTCTTCAATAGATTTATCTCATCCAATACGTCATCCGATACGAAGGAGGATAAAAATAACCGGACGTCATTATAAATGGATTTTCATTTCCGATTCCTCCGGGAAGTAGCGTAATCCGTATGAGATTAGAACTTTATAGTTAGTGTTTTTTAGTGTTTAACGTCATTTTTCAGCACATTTCAATTTTGTTAGGTTATGTATGAAGGTCGATTTTTGGTGGTGAAGTCAGATCAAGCACTTATTCCTGGGTAAAACCAATAATGTATACCCTCCCAACCATCCGTAAGAATCGACACCTTTTCACTTACAGTCAAGCTCTCAGCGGGATTCGTACCCGCAGCGGTGAGAGGCGAGACGTTTTCAAACGCAACGTCTTTAACCCCTCGACCTCGGAGGTGATAGCTGAATTTGTAAACACATTTTTTGTTGTGTGTTGTCTGTATTGATACTATTTAAAGTTTGTTTGACATTGTAGATATGCGAGTTATGTGTATCTAAAATGAGAATAAAAAGGGTTTAAATTGTTAGAACAATATTTGTCTCTTTGAAAGTTATAGGGATTGTGTTCAAGTCAGATTATGGATACAAGGGATATAATATTTCCATCTACAACTTGTGTGTTGTAAAACTATATTTTAAAGTGGAATAAGACAATTTAAACCATGAAACAATATAACATTTATTTTAATATGACATTGCGATGGGAAACGTTAAGCTGTTTACGCCGTTGCCACGGATACTTACCGGCATCACGATGGATACTAGTTCAGTAGGTCACACTTGAAAATATATAAGTTTGCCAAAACCCGACCTTAGATTTTTTTAAATGGGTAGGTAGGTAAAAAAAATCGTTGCTTTCCCTTCCATGTATGTAAGTTATGTTTGTAACTGTTGTTTAAAGTTAAGCTGTTTGTTCACTTCTTTGTGTACTCATTAAATATGAGTTCATTACACTGCTTGTGTACAGAGGTGTTTAATGTTTAGAGGAAACACTATATGTTCTTAAAACAACAACAACAACGACAAAACATACTGGAAAAGGAGTTAGGAGTAGGGTCGATTGTTTGGACCAGTCGCGTTCGGGCAAACAAACATAGTTTTATGACTTAATCAGTACTGTTATTCATTCGATCTTTGGAGATCGCTGAGCCCGATACTTATATTTAATTATCGGTGGTACTTTTTCATTTTTTTTGTTTTCTTACTTAATTTTCGATTCAGTGGTTCCACTACTTCGACCGATTAAAGGCTCTGGGTATTGTTTAACCACTTATAAGATATGTTGTCTGCTTTTTAATTTAGTCTTTTGACTGTTACATGTGATATGCAGGCTTCATAACCGCTGCTCCCAACTAAATTCCATTATGTTTATTTCGCTCTTCGGTGCATAGATTTTTATTAGCTACTGGGACCATACGCCGTACGACATGGGGGAGATAAATCTCCATGTCCACCGCCATATGCATGCCATCTTCGGGATGGTTAAAATGTTGTACTATTGATTTTATTAGTATTGAGTTCTGCTCAACCCGGGGCTAGAGGGCGTGAGCGGTAGCTAGCATATTTCACTACCGCTCATGAACAGTCTCAATCAAACCGAGACTGCAATATTTCGTATGTGTCGTTTTCGGCCGTTTCCAAAGGTCCATTATCATACTCTCTTTTAAACTGATTGCAACTGATGAATTATTCAACAAGTTGGATGCTTCAAAAATGGAATAGTGATAATCATAACTTTCACTTGACATCATTAAAATAATTTGACCAATAAGTGATCAGTAAAATAAAACTCCTCCACATTCTGATAAACTCAGTGTTTATCATTGAAGCTCAACAGACTGTATCCCCTTATAAAACTAATTTGTAGCGATAATTATATTAAAAGATTTTTTTTTTTATTTGTGTACAGCTATGTATCTCTTGGTGTTGTCTGATCTTAAAACACATATATGGATACAATTAATTTACATTATGGTCCAATGTTATGATTTCTCACACAGAGATTGGGGATAAGGTCCGAGTAAACCCCATTATTTCACCTACGGAAAATCTCGACATCTCGGAAATTTGTAAATTATAATAGGATATGAAAGTTATGAATTAATGAACATGTAGTAAGCACTCTCGACATATTAGAATGAATAGAAATATGCTACAACAAATCGACAGTTTGACCTACGGGTTGTGGATTTTGGTAAAAATAGTGCCATTTTCGGAAAAAAAAGGTTAACGCCTCTTAACTCTTAATAATATGTATTGCGTATAGTTTGCCTCTTAATACTATGTATTGTGAATATATACGCAATACGAAATGTCATTTACTATAACTAGTAGATGACATTTTAGTCTACTACAACTAGTAGATGACATTTTATATTTCTGTTAGACGGCCCAATATGAATTGCGATCGGCAACCTGTATTGAATCCTAAGAGTATGATGGTTGTTTCACTACACAAATAAATGAATACATATTTGGGGTGTCGCGTATTATTCAAAGAATTTAACGACAACACCACCCCACACAAAAAAACTCGATCCATCCCTGTACAATATAACACATCCCATGCTAATTAGCATTTATAGTTATTTCAGTGAGCATGCTGTTTTATCGAATCTTTACTACCAGGTTAAGTTTCTGCTTGTACGAACTGTAATTTTATAAAATTGAATTATGCCAGCATTTTCTTTTAAATTAGTTTTACCGATTTTTTCAGCAAAAATGTTTCGTAGCAAGAGTGTAAAAACATGTAGTTTCCTTTTAGTGGGTATACAATTATTTTTACGTCGGAGGCAATACTTATTTGGAAACAAAACATTATTTTGTTGTTTTTGTTTGTTTGTTTTTTTGTCAATTTGTAGGGTAGGAGGATCGGAAGTATAAACATAAAAAGACTCGCCTAATAATTCCACCAAAAGAACATGAAACATAATCTCATTTCTACAAAAGATAACTTCGAAACAGTATTTTAATGGCATACATTGTATTTTAAAATTGTTAGCATATTTTTTAATTTCACACATGTGTTTGTACTGTGAACCCTAACACAACTTTCGTTTCCATTATTATTATTGATAGACTCAGAGTGCAAAACCGTTTTCCATATCATTAATTAGAGACTAATGCTAACCTTATATGGAAACGTTTGGCCTTTGTTTTATCTCATTTGCCTATAAAGCAGTCCACGTTTGGTTTGTATGCATACACGTAACTGTGGACTTAATTTTCAGACGCAGTTTGCCATATATACTCGTATTTCTCTCTTTCTCTATATATATATATATATGTATATATATATACAGCAACAGATTGCGGACAACATACAAAGAACTGATTTGATTGTAAAACGGACAACTCAAGGCCAAACAATTGTATAGATGTGTAAAAGTTTAAAACATGTAGAGACATTAATTTGCGCAAGAAAATAATTCATTTCCACGTTTAAATTATTTGCTTTTGTTAGGTTTGCTTAGTCGGGGATCAAATCAAGTAAACGCATGTTTACGTATAATGAAGGCAATGTGTCTTGTTGATATGACGCAATCGTCCTTGTTGATGTGGCGCAATGTTCCTTGTTGATATGGCGCAATGTTCCTTGTTGATGTGGCGCAATGTGCCTTGTTGATATGAGGCAATGTTCCTTGTTGATGTGGCTCAATGTTCCTTGTTGATATGGCCCAATGTTTCTTGTTGATGTGGCGCAATCTGCCTTGTTGATATGGCGCAATGGTCCTTGTTGATATGACGCAATGTTCCTTGTTGATGTGGCTCAATGTTCCTTGTTGATGTGGCCTAATGTTCCTTGTTGATATGGCGCAATGTTCCTTGTTGATATTGCGCAATGTTCCTTCTTGATATGGTGCAATGTGCCTTGTTGATGAGGCTCAATGTTCCTTGTTGATATGGCCCAATGTTCCTTGTTGATATGGCGCAATGTTCCTTCTTGATATGGCGCATTATGCCTTGTTGATAGGGCGCAATATTCCTCACTGTTATGGCGCAATGTGCCTTCTTGATATGGCGCAATGTGCCTTGTTGATATGGCGCAATGTGCCTTGTTGATTTGGCGCAATATTCCTTCTTGATATGGCGCAGTGTGCCTTGTTGATGTGGCGCAATGTTCCTTCTTGATATGGCGCAATGTTCCTTTTTGATATGGCGCAATGTTCCTTGCTGCACTGTTCCTTGCAATGTTCCTTGTTGATATGGCGCAATGTTCCTTGTTGATATGGCGCAATGCAATGTTCCTTGTTGATATGGCGCAATGTTCCTTCTTGATATGGCGCAATGTTCCTTGATGATGTGGTGCAATGTTCCTTGCTGATATGGCGCAATGTTCCTTGTTGATATGGCGCAATGTGACTTGTTGATATGGCGCAATGTTCCTTGTTGATATGGCGCAATGTTCCTTGTTGATATGGCGCAATGATTCTTGTTGATATGGCGCAATGTTCCTTGTTGATATGGCGCTGGCGCAATTTTCCTTGTTGATATGGCGCAATGTTCTTTGTTGATATGGCGCAAGCCAACACATTCTTATCGGCCATCAGAATGTCTGCTACCAGAATAGGACACATGAACAAACACGCTCTTTGTAATCAATATTTGCATACCGATGTGCAAGCTAATCAGTTTTATTCCCGAGATTAATCTACTTTAAGGTTCAATACAAGTTGACTGCGAACAAGAAAACTGTAAACAGAAACACCTCTGCCCTTAATAAGTTGCTTACGAATAAGTCACGTGTAGACAGCAAGGACCTTTGCCATTCACAAACATATTATCATGAAGAGCTGATCATGAGTAAAATCAGAGCTAAATATACTCGCAGGACTTAATTAATTAACACAAGTCGCTAAGTATATTACGTGTCATTATCCAAGGTCGCTAAATACATTACTTCATTCTCAGTGATCGCTGAACACATAACCATAATCACCATGATCGCTGAACACATGACCATTTTCACCATGATCGCTGAACACATGCCCATATTCACTATGATCGCTGAACACATGCCCATATTCACCATGATCGCTATGAACCATCATCGCTGAACACATGACCATATTCACCATGATCACTGAACACATGAACATATCACTATGATCGCTGAACACATGACCGTATTCACTATGATCGCTGAACAAATGACCATATTCACCATGATGGCTGAACATATTCACCATGATCGCTGAATACATGACCATATTCACCATGATCGTTGAACACATGGCCATATTCACCAATATCGCTATGTACCATGATCGCTGAACACATGACCATATCACCATGATCGCTGAACACAAGACCATATTCACCATGATCGCTGAACACAATGCTATATTCACCATGATCGCTATGTACCATGATCGCTGAATGCATGACAATATTCACCATGATCGCTGAACACATGACCGCTGAACACATGACCATATTTACTATGATCGCTGAACACATGTCCATATTCACCATGATCGCTGAACACAATGCCATATTCACCAAGATCGTTGAACACAGGACCGTATTCACCATGATCGCTGAACACAATGTCATATTCACCATGATCGCTGAACACATAACAATATTCACCATGATCGCTGAACACATGACCATATTCACCATGATCGCTGAACACATGACCTGATATTCACCATGATCGCTGAACACATGCCAATATTCACCATGATCGCTGAACACAATGCCATATTCACCATGATCACTATGTACCATGACCGCTGAACACATGACCATACTCATCATGATCGCTGAACACATGGCCATATTCACCATGATCGCTGAACACATGACCATATTCACCATGATCGCTGAACACAATGCCATATTCACCATGATCGCTATGTACCATCGTCGCTGAACACATGACCATATTCACCATGATCACTGAACACATGAACATATCACTATGATCGCTGAACACATGACCGTATTCACTATGATCGCTGAACAAATGACCATATTCACCATGATGGCTGAACATATTCACCATGATCGCTGAATACATGACCATATTCACCATGATCGTTGAACACATGGCCATATTCACCAATATCGCTATGAACCATGATCGCTGAACACATGACCATATCACCATGATCGCTGAACACATGACCATATTCACCATGATCGCTGAACACAATGCTATATTCACCATGATCGCTATGTACCGTGATCGCTGAATGCATGACAATATTCACCATGTTCGCTGAACACATGACCGCTGAACACATGACCATATTCACCATGATCGCTGAACACATGACCATATTCACCATGATCACTGAACACAATGTCATATTCACCATGATCGCTGAACACATAACAATATTCACCATGATCGCTGAACACATGACCACATTCACCATGATCGCTGAACACATGACCTGATATTCACCATGCTCGCTGAACACATGCCCATATTCACCATGATCGCTGAACACAATGTCATATTCACCATGATCGCTGAACACAATGCAATATTCACCATGATCGCTATGTACCATCATCGCTGAACACATGACCATATTCACCATGATCATTGAACACATGACCATACCACTATGATCGATGAACACATGACCGTATTCATTATGATCGCTGAACATATGACCATATTCACCATGATGGCTGAACATATTCACCATGATCGCTGAATACATGACCATATTCACCATGATCGTTGAACACATGGCCATATTCACCAATATCGCTATGTACCATGATCGCTGAGCACATGACCATATCACCATGATCGCTTAACACATGACCATATTCACCATGATCGCTGAACACAATGCTATATTCACCATGATCGCTATGTACAATGATCGCTGAACGCATGGCAATATTCACCATGATCGCTGAACACATGACCGCTGAACACATGACCATATTCACCATGATCGCTGAACACATGACCATATTCACCAAGATCGCTGAACACAATACCATATTCACCATGATCGCTGAACAAAATGCCATATTCACCATGATCGCTGAACACATAACCATATTCACCATGATCGCTGAACACATGACCTGATATTCACCATGATCGCTAAACACAATGCCATATTCACCATGATCGCTGAACACAATGCCATATTCACCATGATCACCATGATCGCTGAACACATGACCATATTCACCAAGATCGCTGAACACAATGCCATATTCACCATGATCGCTGAACAAAATGTCATATTCACCATGATCGCTGAACACATGACCTGATATTAACCATGATCGCTAAACACAATGCCATATTCACCATGATCGCTGAACACAATGCCATATTCACCATGATCGCTGAACACAATGTCATATTCTACATGATCTCTGAACACAATGCCATATTCTACATGATCTCTGAACACAATGTCATATTCACCATGATCGCTGAACACAATGTCATATTCTACATGATCTCTGAACACAATGTCATATTAACCATGATCGCTGAACACAATGTCATATTCACCATGATCGCTGAACACAATGTCATATTCTACATGATCTCTGAACACAATGCCATATTCACCATGATCGCTATGTACCATCATCGCTGAACACATGACCATATTCACCATGATCGCTGAACACATGACCATATCACTATGATAGCTGAACACATGACCATATTCACTATGATCGCTGAACACATGGCCATATTCACCATGATGGCTGAACATATTCACCTTGATCGCTGAATACATGACCATATTCACCATGATCGTTGAACACAATGCCATATTCACCAATATCGCTATGTACCATGATCGCTGAACACATGGCCATATCACCATGATCGCTGAACACATGACCATATTCACCATGATCGCTGAACACAATGCTATATTCACCATGATCGCTATGTACCATGATCGCTGAACGCATGACAATATTCACCATGATCCTGAACACATGACCATATTCACATTGATCGCTGAACATATGACCATATTCACCATGATCGCTGAACACAATGCCATATTCACCAAGATCGTTTAACACATGACCATATTCACCATGATCGCTGAACACAATGCCATATTCACAATGATCGCTGAACACATAACCATATTCACCATGATCGTTGAACACATGACCGTATTCACCATGATCGTTGAACACATGACCATATTCACCATGATCGTTGAACACATGACCATATTCACCATGATCGCTGAACACATGACCATATTCACCATGATCGTTGAACACATGACCATATTCACCATGATCGCTGAACACATGACCATATTCACCATGATCGTTGAACACAGTGCCATATTCACCAACATTGCTGAACACATGACCAGATATTCACCATGATCGCTGAACACATGCCCATATTCACCATGATCGCTGAACACATGACCATATTCACCATGATCGCTGAACACATGACCATATTCACCATGATCGTTGAACACATGACCATATTCACCATGATCGCTGAACACATGACCATATTCACCATGATCGTTGAACACATGACCATATTCACCATGATCGCTGAACACATGACCATATTCACCATGATCGTTGAACACATGACCATATTCACCATGATCGCTGAACACATGACCATATTCACCATGATCGTTGAACACAGTGCCATATTCACCAACATTGCTGAACACATGACCAGATATTCACCATGATCGCTGAACACATGCCCATATTCACCATGATCGCTGAACACATGACCATATTCACCATGATCGCTGAACACAATGTCATATTCACCATGATCGCTGAACACAATGCCATATTCATCATGATCTCTTAATGCATTAACGTCTTCACACAGATCGCTAAATACTCGGTTTTATTAACAGACTTTATTAGCAAGGGTCGCCTCATACAGTACTTCCTTACAAACGGTCACAGAAAATAAAATAGCTTCTTCCAAGATAAAATGTGACAAAGTCTAGGCAGTTTCTTTTTTCGATTGACCAGTGAAAGGGAACCACCTAAATTTGAACAATTACCTCCTTGCCAATGTCTTTTTCATAAAGGATTTATAATGAATTCATGTACAGAGTTCAGTAAATAAGTTACCGGTTTTTATTATCGTGTTGACTTTGGTCTCTGTATATAGCTCAGCCAATACTGCTCAAGAAAGGCAAACCTTATTGCATACACATATCTAATTGCTTCATCATGGGTAAGCTTAAGCGGTAAATCATGGGTAGCGGTAAATCAAGAGTAAGAGTAAAGTATAAAGTGCGTTGTTCTCTTAAAGTTTTCCGGCCATGTTTTGTTTCATGAACATGTTTATGTTTATTGAAATCGAAATCAATACACAACAATATATATTTACAATTCACACATTGCAGTATCTGTGGAAAGCGAGAATAAGATTTTATTTGATGACGTAAAAAACTTTGAACAGGTAAATTAATTCACAGGTAAATGTATTTATCAATTATCTGGCAATAGTTGTGCAGCTATACAATTCAGATTTACGCAGTCACGCAGTAAAAGTAGTATCTACGTCTCGCAAATAATATTTATTTTTACATACAACTTAGTACCAGTTTTCAATATATGTTTCTCTCCAGGACTATCAAGAAATGTTCATATGATGTTTAAGAGTTAAATGTGTTAATTGATATTACTATAAAAAGGGTGGCCATTCATCTTTAACATTTTAATTAACCTTTAAAATACTCCTTCAAATTATGAACGCATCGAATAATACCTCTAGTATTCTTTAGAGTCCTATCAATAGGTGCATGCATCTGCACCGATTTCAATGTAATGAGCATGTCACCGTTCGTTTCAAATAACAATTCATCGATTTATAGCAGGGCTTCGTTAACTTAATGGCGGCATGAGTTTCATATAATCACTATCTGACAATAGCACTTCTCTCAAACTCATTATTTATGGAACACAATCTATTTTCCGGGAAATTGAAATTTCTTAAGAGAACGTGTCAAAGAATCGCAATGATATACAGCTAAACTTTCGAGAAAAAAGTAATAATTTACAATGATATTGTTTAGTCAACGTCTTTATCAAATCTGCAGCGTTTTGTTCTTGATGAATGATTTGGTTGATAGATTGGCCAATCAGATGACGTCTGTTACACAGTTAAACCTCGCGAGACATTGCGAGAAAAATAGGATAACAAGTAAAAAAAACACGACAATTCGGTGAAAAAAGAAGCTGTACTATTTTTGTTCCTGTGGCGCATGCGACGTTTAATTAGTGTGTTGTGTAAATATAAAACGGGAATAATTGATCGGCATTGATTTTTGCGTCTGTGACTGTGTGTATCCAGTCTATAGAGATGGTAAACATATTAGAGATTTTTTTTACGGCGCACCAACACAAAAAGGTTATATGGCGCCAACATAACACACTCCCCATTTACATCTAGATACAGCAATGCAGAATGGGTCTAGAACCTTCTCACCTGCAGAATTGCAGAGTTGTTAAAAATTCTCTTGCAAACACTCCATGTTTCGCTGGAGCCACAATCAAGCAGCGTAAAACAATTCCGGGAGCACGATGAAGACATTTAATGAACATGACAAAAATTACAAAATGAATATGAATTACCTCTGCCTGGATAAGCAGAGGTCCTATACTAGCTCGGGAACCACACGGGTAAACGTATGAAAAAGTGTTTCTATCGGATTGTCTAAATTCCGAATTTCATGAATTTTAGATTCGAGTTGGAATTTCTCGATTGAAACTGTGTCAATTGTAATAATCTAAAAACGGTTGGCAAAATAAATATTTTTTCCTTTTCGGTGGTGTCTATCCTATAGAAATTAATTTAGATATTTAGCGAGCTGCTTTCTGAAGACAGTTCCAATAATCGGAATCTTCCAAGACTCCAGGGAGCGTAAGAGTTATTGCACCGTAAATTACCTCTCATGAACAGACTCGATAAAACCTAGTCTGCTACTTATCCCTCTTGTTTGTGTTTGCTCCCAAGGAATCCCGTTTTCTGTATTTATTTAAGTACTTATGGTGATCTGATTATGGGTCTGGGGTGATTTTGAGAACTCCAGGCGCCTTTGGTTCTGAGAGAATACAGCAAAGTGAAAGCATGCTTGTTAAGTAAGACGTAAATTGCGAAACTTTAACGGCAAATACGATTACAGTGACAGCGCGTAATGCTCAGCCTTCCATTCAAACAGTTTATATATAAATAAATAAAGTTACTGTAAAATGTCGCTTTCTTTTATATCTTTTACTGATTCCGAGGCTTTAGATTTTACACACGGAAGCTGTTTTGTTTGTGCTTGAGATTAAATTTCCGGAGGAATTTCAGGGCAGCTTAAATTCCAGAACGACTTAGAGAGGGACTCTTAGTGCAAAGTGAGTTACTGTCGTCGAGTTTCTATATGCTTCTACTATTGATAACGTGATTTTCTTTCTCGACGATATATGCGCACTATGTGGGGACTGCCATGATTCTGTGGATGTTCGACTCTGAATCTGAAGAACACGTGTTCGAGCCTCCCAACGGCATTAGGTTTATTCGGCGTGTCCGTAATTATGATACTTTTTCTTGTCATCTTCGTCAGATTGAGTGTCCTAGGCTGTTCAGCGGTTGAGGCCGTTGGCTTAATTTAGAAAAGGAAATTTAGCACTAAAGGACCACAGCCAACCATAAACCCGCATCGAAACAAACAATGACAAGTATACAATAAGGGGTACGTGACATCACAAACATAAAAGGAAGTCGACAAGAGGGCTACCGCCTTAGAACGGTTAGTAACAAAAAAGCCGCTGCGGGTTTAAACCAGTATTTAGGATGCACCAAACCTCAATCTAATCCTATTGTCACCCCAATAAAACGGGAATCCATCCAGGCTTCATCCCCTATAAAACTAGGCAACATTAAAATGTAATGATAAAAGTATAACAAAAAGATGATAATATATATATAAATATAAAAATGCCCATAGCAAGCCACAAGGCAAGTACTAAATGACACAAGACTCATTTGAAGATAAACGACCAACGTTACCGTCCATTCAGGAATAATGTAGACGTCATCATAGCTCCACAATATGTCCGGCCATGGCAAAATTAAAGAGAACAAGGGTAAATGGGTCAACCACTAAACGTGATTTGTTATATTATTTTTTTATCAGTTTTAATAAAGATTGTTTGAAAGTCATCATGACCAAGGATCTTTACGAAGTTTGTAAATCACGTTACGATAGAAGTCAAGTTGTGATAATCCTTGTCAAAAAAGAGTCTTTAAATTACTTTTATAGTTTAAAAGGAAAGCAGGGTCATGATAATATAATTTTGCGAAGGTTTTTAGAAGTTTATGGTAACGGTAGCCCTAATGGAGTAGTCTTTTAGTTATACAAAGCTTACGAATATTGAAGTCTTCAACTGGACTATAAGCTCTAAACAACAGAATAAGTTGAGAAACATATACCCATAAGATATATAGATATAAATATCGAACAGAAAAACCAGTGTTCAAGGATGACAGCCAACCACAAACACACACAGAAACAAAGAACAAATTTCAACACGGTATATGAAACACACGTTTTTAAGGAAAAACTGGATCAATGAATGTCATACAATCCCTGTGGGATGAAAAGATAACAATATTGATTGGATGTACGGGGAGACGTTCTATGGTCGCCACACAGCACAAACAACACTGTTGTGAAAGTAAATATAGATATAAAAATCGAACAGGAAAAGCAGCATTCAAGGATGACAGTCAACCACAAACACACACAGAAACAAATGTTGCTCTGGGAAACAAAAACAAATGTTGCTCTGGGAACATCCCCGTCTAAGCTGGGGGTAATTAACGATATCGAAATTGAAATCAACTCTCTTGTCATAAATGTTGTTCATTATTTCACCATCCTTAATAACAAATGCAAATCCAGAAAAGAAGCGATAGTGTTAGAAATATTAGCTTTTTAAATTGAAGCTCCTTAGGGTATATTGTATTCACCGTAGTAGAAAAAAAAATGGTTGTCAATTTTAATATAACATCCACATGCCGGGAGATGTTATTAGCTTGTCTAAGGATCAAAATTGTCGTTAGATGTTTCATAAAACGGACCGTTGGTTATGAGTGAATCGGCAAGTAGAGAGACACATAATTAGAAATGGCTTTAGGGGAGTGCACAGCAAGGCAGTTATGCCACACTTAAAACATCTTAGTTTGCCCGAACCCAACCTTAGATGTTTCAGATGGATAGGAAGGTAGGAAAATTCTCTCATTTTTCTTCCATATAAATGTCAGATTATTTTGTAATTGCTGTTTAACTGTTTGTTTGGACACTACATTTTGTACTAATTAAAGAAGATTTTAGTATACTGGGTGTTACTGGATGATTATATTAACATTGTTTATTAAACTCCTTTCTTAAACAACTCGTAAACCAAATTAATAAAGAGGAAGATGAAACACTGTCTGTTTTGACAAAAATAGTATAATAATAATATTTTACTCGATTTTTTTATTGCGGTCTGGCCGATTTTGTTGGGCCGGTCGCGTTCGTGCAGACAAACATAATTTTAATTATGGTCTTAACAATGACTTGATAAATAGACATAACACATTACGTGGTCCGAGTATTAACTTTCATACCCCATCAAACCCCTTCTGAAAGAAGCGAAAATGGGGTTGCCTGGGGTATGAAATAAAACTTAATTTTGGCTGATAAAGTTTGCATATTGTAAAATTAAAACATTTAACAGGTAATTTAAACAGGTTATCGCGTTTTTTCAGTAAAACTGTTATTAAACGTGTTTTATTGTCAAAATATCCGTTATAAAATCCTGCTTATATAAGCTTTCCCATCGCTTAATGGAATTAAGGCGGGACCACGTAATGAGTACTAGTTACAAATAACTTATAAGTGGATGGAGCAAATGTTAATAATTACTTGGCAAGATGACATAAAAGTTCCTAGAAATTACTTAAAAGTCTACAAACATGATTTTAGCTCTGACTCTTATCGACACACTTACTTATAGTCAGCCATGATAACTAATCAACCAACTAGCGTAACTAACCAACTAGTAGTAGGTAATTCTGATACATTTTCTTTTAAAAATCCTGTCTCAAATGAAACGTTAAGTTGAAGTCAACTTGGCAAGTTGATAGACAAGTAGTGAACACTATTTTAGTGATGACTCAGCAAGAAGGCGGTAAAGTAGTTACTCATTACGTGGTCCCGCCTTAATTCCATTAAACGATGGGAAAGCTTATATTATCAGGATTTTATAACGTATATTTCGACAATAAAACATGTTTAAAAACATTTCCTAATGAAATGTGATAATCTGTTTAAAATTACCTATTGAATGTTTTACTTTTACAATATGCAAACTTTTTAAGCCGAAATTAAGGTTTTATTTCATACCCCAGCCAATCCCGTTTTCGCTTCTTGGAGAAGGAGTTGGATGGGGTATGAAAGTTAATACTCGGACCACGTAATGCGTGACTTCGCAGGATGGCAGACAAGAAGTTAGTTATAACGTGACAAGAGGACAGAGAAACAGTTGGCCAGGGGAAGACAAGAAGTTAGTTATAACGTGACAAGAGGACAGAGAAACAGTTGGCCAGGGGAAGACAAGAAGTTAGAAATGACTGTCAAGTGGACATATATGATGGTAGTAATGACTCGGCAAGTGGATGAACAAGCAGAACTTATTGATGACTTTTGAATCGATTTCCAGCATCACTATCGTCGGAGACAAATTGTTTCGGAAATAATTCTTCTTTATGATGTTATAGGGAAGACTTTACATTGATCATGAAACTAGATTATCCAGAAATACTGAGACGTCTAATTAAAAACAAATCAAGTTTTTTTTATTGAGCCCTGTGACATGTGATGTATTTGCCATAAATTCCATGCTCAATGGGAACAGTTTAATCCATTGGACGAGCATTAAATTTCATTGTTTTTAATATGATACAACATTTTTATTCTATAGAAACTGTAGGACTTTGTTTTAATAAACCACAAGTTTTGGTTTTGTTTATGGTTTGATTGTATTGATTAGGGATATCAGGAACGGATCCATGATTTGATTGTATTGATTAGGGATAATTCAGGGGCGGATCCAGGATTTGATTGTATTTTTGATTAGGGATATCAGGGGCGGATCCAGGATTTCATTTTAGGGGAGCGTAAGTTTTCAAAAAAAAAAACATTTTTGCCATTTTTTAGTGGGGCGTAAATATCTTTTTTGGGTTAGCCAGCAGGAAAACCTTCCAAAATAACTTAGTTTGCCATTTTTTAGTGGAACGTAGGCCTTTTGATGGCAGGTGTAAACATAGTTGGCCAGGTTTTAGGGTGTGTGCTGGGGTGGGGGGGGGGGGGGGGTGGGGGGGAGTGAAGGGGGTGGGAGCGGTGGCGCATAAATAAGAAAGGGGTTTGTAATTGTACAAGCGTGTATTTAAATAATGAACTTGCCATTTTTTAAGTTTACAAATCTATTTTAGGGATGAAAACATTACTGTACTAACGTGTAATATACCATATTGATTGTCGGTGTCTATATTCTTTATAAATATAATATAAATATATAACACGTACTTGTCTAGCATGTGCATATGTAACATGTTTATATTTTAGATGTATGTATGTAACTTGTAAGTATTTTACAATGTTGATAGGTAAACATGTAGATATGTAACATGTATCAATGTAACATGTAGCTCTGTAACATACAGGTATATAACATGTAGATATGTACCATGTACATATTAAATATGTAGATATGTTTAATGTAGAGATGTAACATGTTGCTACGTTACATGTAGACATGTACCGTGTAGATATTTAACATGTATATATGTTACATGTAGATTTGTAACATGCAGATATGTAATATGCAGATACGTAACATGCAGATAAGTAACCTGTAGATATGTAATATGCAGATACGTAACATGCAGATTAGAAACCTGTAGATATGTAATATGCAGATACGTAACATGCAAATAAGTAACCTGTAGATATGTAATATGCAGATACGTAGCATGCAGAGATATGTAAACTGTTACTACCGTTCATGGACAGTATCAATCAAACTGCGACTTCAATATTGTTTTTTATTTTATCTTTTCATACTTTTTATAGCCAAATAATGCATTTTATTTCCAATCATGGGCCATCTTTACCATAACAATCATCATATGTAATTCAACAGTTCAAAAAATAAGACAGTACATTAAAATACAACAATGAAACAACACTTGAACAAGGCTTGAATTTGATTACTGACAACCTTAAATAAAATACATATAATACACATAATACACATTCAATTACTAAATGTAACTTCTAATCGCATCACTATCCATATAAAGTATTATGAGTAATATGTACGTGATAAAAACGCTTTGTAGATTATACTGACAAATGACCTTTGTACATTATATTGACAAATGACCTTTGTACATCATACTGACAAATGACCTTTGTATATTATATTGACAAATGACCTTTGTACATTATACTGAAATATGACCTTTGTACATCATACTGACAAATGACCTTTGTACATTATATTGACAAATGACCAAACTGACTTTGAGTAGTCTGAGATTTCAAATCAGCAGACCCATGGACGACTGTGTCGCCATTTTCATTTGTATTCACGTACTGTTATTAAAGACAAACAAACACGTTAGTCTGAACTCTCATTGACCTGTACTAATCCAGCATTTATCGATATATCGATAGAATGAAACCATAAATAACCTCTTCGTTATTGCCTCTGTCTTGTTAGACAAAATAACGTGACGATATTGAACTATATAAACTGGACAAATTGAATGGCAATGTCTACAATTGACATATGGTCATAGACCACTATTGCATTTTCCACAGACTTACTGTTTAATGTTTTCCTAGCTGACATGTTTTCCTAGCTGACATGCAAACAAATAAATCCAGGCTGTCGTTTGCTTACCCTGCTGCACAGATGCACAGATGCAACTTAGATAAATGTAAAAAGGAACTTCTTTTTAGGCGACGATCTATTTTTAATGCCACTTCCATGTGTCCGAAGGTCATGACCCTAGAATTTGAGGGAATTCTCAAACAAATTTATGAAAATCACACACTTTCCGTATCATAGAACAAAAATTATATGGATGAAACTTACGTTAAATAATAATCAAAAATAAATAACAAATTAAAATAAACACTAATTAAATGTCCCACCTAGTCTCTCATCCAATCAAAACGAGGCTTATGTATGTATTAGGCTTGGGACTTTCTATATACTTTTCTGCCAGTCAGACTGTTCTTTGCAATATGTGGATAATATAATAGTTACTTCAGAAAACAATTCAAATGTCATAAATAGCAAACATTATTAGTGGCATTGAACCATCAGCTTTGTGTAACGTCCATTTTCTTTCACAACGATATTCAATTTGTTCTGCATAGCAAATGTACATCAACCTATCGCACGTTTTTGGACAGACAGTTTTCTCTGCAGTTCAAGTCTCGAGGGATATCTTTCTCATTGTCTATCCACATTATTCGTTTAAACAATCTTAAATCAGGAAATTGGTTAGTTAATATATACTCTGTTGCAAAAGAAAGTGTGCACTTTTAAAATTCAAATATTTTCTTTTATATTTACAGTACAGTGTTCAAACTTTTACCTATCTGCCAATGACAATAAATCGGTCAATACACAGATGTTTTGCACGGGAAAAGCGTTTGTGTTGTTTTCAATGACTTGCATGTGAAACTCGTGGAAATGGTCCGTGTAGATACAAACCTGTTTGGTTGAATTCTCTTCCGTTTGGATAAACGAAAAAACATGACGCATTTTATTTCCTTCTGTATTTTCAATATGCCACGGCTAACCGAAAACCAGAGGGTTCAAGCTTTAGTCATATGTATTACGACAGGCGACAGCTGGGGAATTTAATTGCCATAGAAACACTATCACTAAGCTGCGTGATATGTTCCAATCTGACAAAAATGCGCTTTCAATCACAATTAAATCTGAAAAGAAATGAAGCAACATATTCTTTTGGTCTGTTGAGCGATTTATGATTTTGACCCCTACCCTCTTCACCTGTTGACCATGCTTCAATGAATTATGCTATCGAAAAACAAATTCCATCATGACATTGGCAATAGAATGGCAAAAAAAATGGTACCCTATATGCCATATTTCGTACATATTTTGTACAATAAATTTAACAAAAACCTGAGTGCACACTTTCTTTTGCAACCGAGTATATTATATAACAAAGTTCTTTCTCAAAATTGTCCTAACTATTCGGTATACCCTATGTGCCATATTTCTTACATATTTTGCACAATAAATTTAACAAAAACCTGAGTGCACACTTTCTTTTGCAACCGAGTATATTATATAATAAAGTACTTTCTCAAAATTCTCCTAACTATTCGGTTTACTCTGAGTGTGTTTCGTTATAAATCTGTTATATCATTGTCTCTGATTTTGTAAAGTCAGAGTGTTTTTTTCGGAAATTGGGGAAGAGGCCTAGGCCGTTCCATAGGGGTGAAAACGCGCAATTTTCGAGTTAAAGGGTGGGGGGTGGGGGGGGTGGGGGGGGGGGGGGGGGGGGTGTGTGGAAATAATGCGATTTCGAGATATAGGGGGAACAGTGTGTTAGGCAGAAATTGAAGATTTGGGTGTGCAAATATGCAAAAGAGGTCCATTTTAAATAAACTGTCTTCTATAAATGTATCCCAAACATAATAACGTTGAGAAAGTTGGAGGGTATATAATGTTAAGCAAACATTTTTTTTATTTTTTTTAGGTGAATTTTCGCAGCCAAAGAGGGGAAACAAACTAGTCTGTTTTGCTAGAGGAAGGGGCCGAATATTGACACCTGTTTATGAAGAAAAAAAAAACACCTGAAAGTCTTTAATAAATTCTTCTGCGTTTCTGCACAATCAGTGAATATGGAGAAGAATATATTATTAGTCGCCTGATTTTTCACGAGTGCAATTTCGCCTATTTGTCCGTCTGTTACACCGGTGTAATTTCAAACTCGAGACAATGTTAAATCAACATCATTTCCGACATAATCGTCCATATCGAAACGGACACGTGCCACACGACAATGTCTGCATCTGTATTCCCCTAGGACTGGTCTGTGAAAGTTTACTCCTCGTTTAAATACCATACTTAGGAACAGTGAATTATTCAGTTCTCCAAATGATATACAACTAGTTTTAAGTGTTGCTTGCGCACCAGTGTGTTTAATTCAAAGAGGGTATACTCAGATTGAATTGAATTGAATTGAATGTTGTTTAACGGCTCATCAACACAGCATACTCAGATGACACACACACACTACGTGTAGGAGAAACATTTCTTTTAATTGGTGTGGGTTATTGAGATTACCCGAATACCACTAAATACCTTTTTTCTAATATTGTTTTATACTCATGCGAAAACTCCAGAGCCCGTTACTAGAATTGAATACAATCGTTAATCTATCAGTTGTCCCCATTTCCGTAGGCGTGAGGTGAGACTCACCCTTTTATTTTCCCTTTACATAATTATTCTGTTTTTCGCTATTTTAGTTGAAATTTTAGTTCAACAGAAAGATCCAACTCACTATTTTTTAACTCACTATTTTTTCAGATGAATTTTAAGTCCTGCTTTTTAAAAAGATCTTGAAACATTTAATTTAGATGGATAAGAATTTACAAGGTAATGATTCACTTACCGTTACTATTTATCGTCTGCTAGCACTATTCTTATTTGAGAGAAGCACTCTCATATCGTCTTCACGAATGCTTTATTAGGTGTAATTCCCCCATTCGTGTAAAAACTCAAAATTTCCCTTTCCTTTTAATTTCATAATCTCTAAAAAAAATCAGACTCTTCAGGACAAACGACTGTTTACAGGTATACTGGTATTTCACAGATCTTTTATATCAAGTTAACCTATTTTGTTTTGTCTTTCAGTGCATGCCGGGATTGGGTACCAAGGTCCTTTACGAGCTCCTGTACAACCATCCGAAGAAAGTGGTGGTTCTTACCGGATGTAGTATTGTTTCCACGTTTGTCGCTCAGGCAGCCAAAATGTGGAACCTCATTGTGGTGAGTAATATGTTATCGACCTATTGTGTCAAACCTGTTTTGCTTGTGATATCACATATTTTTCAATGGTCACGTTTTGTGGATACTTCATTTGCTGTTTTTGATTTCTGCATTTACTTGACAATGTGTTACTTTCAGCAATTGTCGGACACTGAAGAACGTTAGTTTACTTCGTTTGGACATATCCCTTAATTTCATTTTGAGTTGTTAATTTAATAAATATATGCTTTTTGTATTGATCCATGTATGGTTTCCAGTCAAACATAGGGCCACTGCTTATCCAGACAGAGAGGTAAAATACCCCCGAATTCATGTCCATTTTGTCATTTTGCCATGGGATGCGCAAATGGTGCCAAATGCGCATACAAATGAAATATGGCGCAAGGAAAAAAATAATTGCGAAAGTGATTTGCGCAAAAGAATATATTATATACATCAAATCTCTTCTTTCCAACTGACAATTAAAAAAAAAGATGCGGGAAGGGATAACTACCCCCACTTCCACAGCCCACCCCGCTTCCACCGCAAAAATGCCACCACTCCTTAAAAGAAGGCCTGGTGAAAGCTCTGTTAGTTACCTGAGCTTCCAATTCCTAAATATTTCGAAATGTTCTAACACGATTTTTTCTATAGAACAATACATGTGACTCTAAAAATTCTATCTGTAACCTCAGTTTGTTTTAGTTGGTAAACAGGGTTATAGTTAAGTAGATCCAAATTATTTTTTTTTGTGGACCACGTTAACTTGAAATTTCACGTAATGAGTTTGTGCCGTAACTAAAATATTTGGCTCCAATGTTTTCAATTTGGCTCTAATTTTTTTCATTTGGCAAAAGTAGTTGCGCAAAGAAAAAAATAGCCAGTGTAATGCTCATTAACGCTTAACTCGCTAAGGTCGACTATAATAGCCTCTGCGTTCATTGTAAACCCATATTAAAACGCAGGCTGATCAGGGTTTACAATGTACGGCTGCTGATCAGTCATTTTCCCCAAAACACCCCTTTGTCACCTAAATGGAATGGTCTTAATTCAGAGAAAGAACAGTCCATTATATATATGTAGGGGGTTAAAGGTCTTAATCATCATCACGGTATTGTTTCAGGTGCTACTTGAGTGGTGGCAGAAAACCATGAACTTGGATCCAGCGAAAAATGAAGTGTTTACGATAGAATTTGCAGCAACTCTGCAGTTCTGCAGTTCTGCTGGTGAGAAGGTGAGAAGGTTCTAGGTTCTAGGCCCATTCTGCATATATTTTTTTTATCTAGATGCAAATGATTAGTGAAGAGTGGGTCTGGAATGTCCAATTCCTGTTGTCGGCAAATAACTTTTTTTGTGTTGGTGCGCCGCAAACAACCCTATCCATTTCAATTCAGTTTTATGTATTGATGCTGCATTATGTCGATTGCGTGCTCATGTTCTCATGTTCTGTGTAAAACTGTTGAATTTCTCCAAAAATAATGACATATCGCATGCCTCAAATACAATTTGTCGTAGCTATTCAGTAATAAGTGCTTGCATTCGCAAGTTTCTTTTATTGATGGGATCTGTGAATAGCTCTCTTTTGTCAGTTGTCATCATGATGTTATCTTGTTTTCCTTTGCTTTATTTAATTGTGTTGAGGTGGTTATTTTATACGGATGACAAGACTTGATTAGTATCAAATAACGATAATTACACGATTGCTCATCACGAAATCAATAATATTCTAATGTGTTTTGCATGGCAAAGCAGATATTTCATCCTTTTTGTCTTTCAAAAACCCATTTTCCATGGTAATTAAAAATCAAAATGGATCTGATTTGTCTTTGTTTCATGATAACAAGTCGAATATGATGTAAATCCTACACAGAACGTCGCCATCCACAGCACGCTTTTAGAACACTTTTCCAAAAAAATGGAGCGATGTGATTTAGTGGTAGCGCGTTGGACCCATGATCAAAAAGTCGTGGGTTCGATCCCCGCCATGTGTTGTGTCCCTGAGCAAGACACTTTATCTGCATTTGCTTAGTACTTGTTTATTCACAGGAAGTCACTGAGAGTGATTAAAATAAGTTCAGAGAGCTTTCGTTACAATCAATGTAAAATAAATAAGTTTAAACTAACATCAACAAAATCCTGACTGACTGTCATATAACAAACAAGGCATCACCAATAGGCTATATAACACATACTATTATATATTCTTGTATATTTTAATGAAAACAAACCAGAAAAAATGACTGTATATATTGGTTTTGTATAGCATATAGGTGTGTGGAGATAGAGAAACAAGATAGTGTAATCTAACATGGTTTATTAAAATACTCAATATTAATTGGCTATTGGGGTGGTCTGAAAAAAGCTATATAAACTCTCGTCATGTACGTCAAACGTTTTAAACGCCAGAAAATACGTTAACCGTTGATACAAATACAACAACGCAATGAAATGCATTAGTTTAAGCGACGCTACGGTCCAACAAAACATTTAAATAGGATGAAGTTGTATATTCTTCTCGTTTGATGTTGAGAGATAGGCATAACATGTAACTTGTGATTATTTGTTTGTATTTTGTGCAATCTCTCGACAAAATGTGTTTCATGATACATAGAACTCCATGTTAGATAAAAAATAAAATATTTCCTGCTGATGTATATTGTGCGAGATCAAAACCTGGTGTTTGGGACTTGAGACACATCGAAACAGCGGGCCTGCGGCCCTTGGTATCGATGAACTTCCAGTCCCGCCCACCAGGTATAGATCTGGGGCAATCTAAACCCGCTGGAAATAGTTTATTTCTTAAATATAAACTTTTAAAATAAGGCCACAACTCCGGTAACTGATTTTTACGACGAACCGATATGCACATATTGGCATCATAGTAAACCATCCTGTATAATTTGGAAACAATCCACAGACACAAACCTTTTGGAACGGACGAAGAGACGGACACTGCTAACACTATATGCCTCTCACCATTTTGTCGGTGGTGGGGGCATTATAAGTAGAAAGCCACATATAATGTACTCATTAAACGAGTATAAAAGTGGACTTTTGGAAACGGCCAAACACGATAAATACGAAATATTGCAGTCTCGTTTGATTGAGACTGTTCATGAACAGTAGTGAAATGTGCTTGCTACCGTTCACTGCCCCCATCCCCACCGAGCCCCCACCTAGCCCCGGGTTGAGCAGAACTCAATATTCATAAAGTCAATAGTACAGAGTTTTAACCATCCCGAAGATGGCATGCATATGGCGGTGGTCATGCTAATCTAAATGTCATAATTTCAAGTCCAGCGGCGTATGGTCCCAGTATCTAACAAAATTCTATTCCCCGAAGAGCGAAATAAACAAACTAGAATTTAGTTCGTAGCAGCGGTTATGAAGCCTGCGCATCACAAGTAACAGTCAAAAGACTAAAATAAAAAGCAGACAGCATATCCTACGTGTGGTTAAACAAGAAAACATAAACATTTAAAAATGTATTACCGATATCTGTATATAAGTATCGAGCTCAGCGATCTCCAAAGATCGAAAGTATAACAGTCCAGGACTCCTTCTATCTTGTGTCTGTATTTGCGTAATTCTGTTTTATTTATTGACCACGAACTCGAGATGAATGGCGACATATATAGGGCGCAATCGTGTCATATATTGTCTTTGTCTTCTCCTAGCTAGTGTGAATTTCAATGCATAGTGAAAAGGTGATCCCTAGGAAGCAAACAAACACAAACAAGAGAGAAAAGTAGCAGACTCGGTTTTATTGATTCTGTTCATGAGGCAATTATACGATGCAAAACCTCTCACGCCTCCTAGCACCGGCTTAAGCGATATTCTACTTTAAAGCAACACAGAATGGGCTTGATGATCCCAAAGGACCAGTAAATAATACCATTACTGATTTGTAGTCGGGACGACATTTTAAGGCCGCCACACAGCACTAAACAAACGCTAGTGTGAATTTCAATGCATATTGAAAAGGTGATCCCTTGGAAGCAACAAACACAAACAAAAGAGAAAAGTAGCAGACTCGGTTTTATTGAGTCTGTTCGTGATAGGTAATTATAAGATGCAATCCATCTCACGTCTCCTAGCACCGGCTTAAGCGATATTCTAATTTAAAACAACACATAATGGGCTTGATGATCCCAAAGGACAGTAAGGACATTAAAATAAAGCAATACCGAAGTTGCTAACTGATATAATAGACAAAATAGATACAGTAGTCGAAATATAGCATGCACAGATCTCAGCCATTTAAACGCATTCAGTAATATCATGGATACATAGAACTGAATGTTGTTTAACGGCTCATCAACACAGTATAGGTTATTTGGAGCGGCACCAGAGAGCGGGGAAGGATTCATAGGAATCCAGGAACCGTGCCCTACTCTTATTATCGAATTGATTCCTATGGTTTTGTAACGTGCTCGGAGGAGAGACCGATACACGGGACCGCGCGGTTTATGTCCCCATCCGACGGACAAGGCTAAGGGAAAGTGTCTTGCCCAAGAACACACCGACGGAACTCAGTGGCACCTCGGAGGATTGAAGTATGTGAGACTACACTCTTAACAGGGTTGACAAAGAGGTACAACCCTGCAACGACCAGTGGCAAAACAGCGGCTGTTTTTTTTTAAATATGTTCTAGGATGCACCAAACCTCAATGTTACCCAGTCGTCATCCAAAGCAAAATAAATAAAGAAATCCCCGTCAGACTATATCCTCTAACAAACAAGTCAACATCAATAGGCAATATAAGTAAAACACAAATATTATCATGAATATATGAATATATGAATATAAAAACAAAGGCATATGAAGCCACAAAGTATCTACTGACGTGTCAGAAATCAGACCAACAAGAGAAATACAGTTAAGTGCACGACAAGAAAATATTTAAGACATAAACGTCACCTTCCTTTCAGGAAATGTTGTGATTGTAAATATACAAATTAATTAAACAAGGCGGTAGAGTGATGAAACGGTATCTGTAACAGTATCTGACTGCCCTCAATGATTTATTCTCTTGTTGCTCTGGCTTCGGCCAAGTCACTGAGTACCTTCTTTGTGGCTTTCTATGCTATATTTTTTTGGTATTTATATATACAAGAGCATCTTTGTGTTTTACTTAAATTGCCTATTAATGCTGCCTTGGTGGTTAGAGAATAGTTCATGGCGGGGATTTCTTTATTTACACTGTCCTGTTTTATTTGGATGACATTAGGCTAAATGTGAGGTTTGGTGCACCCTAGAACCTGGTTTAAACCCCCAGCGTGTTGTTTTTTTGCCACTGATCGTTCTACGACGGTAGCCCTATTGTCAACTCTTTTGTGTTTGGGATGTATTTGGGACGTCTTAAATCGCCTTTTATTCATATTTAAAGTTGTTCTTTGTTTCTGTGTGTTTGTGGTTGACTGTTGTCCTTGAATGCTACTTTTCCTGTTCGATTTTTATACCCATATTTACTATTGTTCAGACTTAGGGTAAAGTTATTTGGCATAGCAGTAGAAATATTCTGCCAAAAAAGCAACATGTTTGTGCCCCGAAATATAAGTAGTTTATTCAATCATTACTAGTCTAGTATCAGATATAGTTTGGTCTCATCGGGGGGTCGATTTAAACATTGAAACGGGCGTAGAACATCGAACAGACCAAACTATTTGTTTTGTAGCATGTCCATTTCATCTGGCTGCCATACTCTTACTTCGAATATCGGGTACTAATTATATACCAGTAATTCTAACAGATGTTATTTTCAAATAAGTGATTTAAATTTGTACAAATAAGAAGGAAATTGCATGTACCATGCTACAAATAACGGTAGATAGAAAAAAAGAAGAAGAAATGTAGCATTCGCAGAGCTCAGTCATATAAAAACACGCATTCAAGATAATAAATGCAAAACGTATGCGACACTCCAAGCATACAAGGGTCGACACCAGGGATACCGAGGGTCGACACCAGGGATACCGAGGGTCGACACCACGGATACCGAGGGTCGACACCATGGATACCGCCGTGGTACGATGACAAACAGACCGTGAGGGTTTAAACGAGGACTATCATATTGTAATAATTAAATGATTTAATGGTTCACACATTCCGCAATGGAAGTTATATTAATTTTGTAATTTTTTCGATTTAGACTCTGTGTCAAATCGAGCATGTTAACGTGTACATATATTCAACAATAACTGTAAAGATGTGTTATGTCACGTGACATATAATATAGTGAAACATTACGAAGCGGGGGTTAATGCTAAGCGACCATTGACAATAACACATGGCGTAATAATAGGCTCATACGACACTGTTTCCGTTGTGTGTGTTTCCTTTGAGGTACTTAGTGTTACATTTGACCTATACAGAATGCCATACCTTGAGACAGAAAGAGAGAGAGATAGAGGGAGAGGGAGAGTGAGAGGGAGAGAGGGGGAGGGAGGGGAGGGTAGGGGAGGGTGAGAGAGGGAGGGTATGGAGAGGTGGAGGGAGGAGAGGGAGGGAGGGAGGGAGGGAGGGAGGGAGGGAGGGAGGGAGGGAGGGAGGGAGGAGTAGGAGGGCAGGGGCAGGGAGGGGAGGGGAGGGGAGGAGGAGGGGCAGGTAGGGGAGGGGGAGTGGGAGAGAGGGAGAGGGGAGGGAGGGTATGGAGGGGCAGGGAGAGGAGGGGCAGGGAGAAGGAGAGGGAGAGGGAGAGGGGAGGGAGAGGGAGAGGGGAAGGGGAGAGGGAGAGGGGCAGGGAGAGGGAGAGGGGGAGAAAGGGAGAGGGGAGAGGACAGAGGAAGAGAGAGGGAGAGGACAGAGGGAGAGAGAGGGAGAGGACAGAGGGAGACAGAGACAGAGGATATGAATGAAATGATGATGTGCTTTATATTTTAAAATATTTCAGTAACAAAAATGGCAAGCAGGATTAAAACTTGCCGATGCCAATTTCAGTTTTACGCGAATTAACAACGGTCTGTGTTGTAAAGCAATCTATAGCAAACAAAATGAACGGCGAAACGTATATAACATATACAACTGATGGATTAGCTGACACTTGATTTGTGTGTTTTCTTTTCATTTCATGTCGATTTTGTCTAGACAGCTTAACAAAAAACATCGTCCCAACCGCTGTAAACTATGGTACATCGTTATGCTGCCTTTTATATCGAGGCGTTGATGCAGTTGTTTGTTAACTGATATTGCACGTCTTAAGGTTTATCTACTCCGTCATCTAATAATGTAATTTAATATAAGCTGGTGTAATGCACGGATAAAAAGTCAGAATACATGCTGTTCCAAAGAGCGTAAACCATAAAATGGATTGGTCTGGATTGAAAGTAACCATGGCTATGGCTCACGCGACACTGCATGTTAACCTTTTACATCAAAGTATAATCGCCATTGCGTGATGTTTGCTGATGTTTTTCGTTTAATACAAGCATTTCTAACAAACGTCTGTCAGTCCTTTTGAATGGTTTTGACTTGTTTTTATGAGATCAGAGATCATACCTGATTGCTGGGAAATCACAGTATCGTCATGCACGGTGGTCAATGTTAAACTAATTTGTCCAGAGTAAGACCTGGCAATGTTTGTACAGCCGCGCGTACTCTCCTACAGAGCTGTATTTCACAAGTATAAAAACTCGTCGTGTAGGCAATGAGCATCACCAAAGTCTTTATAACGTCAAACAATGAGTATTCCACACAAAATCTACACTATATGCCTGTTAACTATATCTGCTGCTAAAACGCTCTGCTGTATACGATATGAACGGCAAAACATTTTTCCGAGATTATCTTTCATAAAGATATTTTAATGCATTATGTTTCACCAGCGCAGGAAATAGTGTGTGACGCGTATTTAACTACGGAGTTCTAAACTTGTTGTTTTACACATATCGTTAAAGGCCCCTATGTATTCACTAAGAATTTCTAAACTTGTTGGTTTACACATATGTTTGAAGGCATCTATGTATAAACTACGGATTTCTAAAATTGTTTTTTGGTTTACACATATGTTAAAACGGCACCTATGTATTAACTACGGATTTCTAAACTTGTTGATTTACGCATATGTTTAAACGGCATCTATGTATTAACTACGGATTTCTAAACTTGTTTTTTTATTTACACATATGTTAAAACGGCATCTATGTATTAACTACGACACCTATGTATTACATACTATAAACAAAATACGTGGGTTCAAGCTGGAGTAACGGTTTTGAAGTAAACTGTTCAGTGTAACGTCTTCTAAACCTCCAGCGGCCTTTTTTGCCACTGAACATTCAAAGGCGTTAGCTCTATTGTCAACCATGTTATTTATACTACTCAAAATTTGCTAAGGATCACTTTTTTGCTGAAATTTCTTGCTGAAATAAATAGCATTATTTCTATTTTACATGAAATTATTTAGGGCAGTGTATGGTCATGTGATCTCATGACCTGATTCAAATTGTGGAATTGTTGAAGTATCAATGAAATTAATATGGTTATTGTGAATTAATTTCTGATGAAACTATATGGAAGAATAAAAGTAATCCTTAGAAAATATTGAGTAGTATATGTTGTGAAGTCATATCTTGCCTTTTTTTTTTTATTTCTCTTTGGAATTGTTGTTAGCTTGTATGCTTGTTTGTGGTTGACTGTTTTGTTATTATTAATTTTGCTCATCCTCATCGGCTACAGCTAAAAAGCGGGGATATTCATCACCCAGTGATAGTGATAGATATTCAGTAATGGGGATTCTTCAGAATGAATGAATGGTGTTTTACGGCACGTCGACACATAAATAGGTCGTAATGTGCGCAAAAACCGACGAAAGATGAAGAAATTAAGTAGTAATTAAAACTTAATGTAAATGTATAAAGATAAAACTATTAAAACATAAGGGATGATATGGTAGTAATATAAATTGTTTATGTAAATCCACAAATGCTCGTCAACGGGTATATAAACAAGTAAATACATGTAAGAACACATTATAATGATTTATATAGTCTGATTCTTTTAGGAAATCTAAAACAAGACTAAAATCTATAGTATCAAATAACTCGGTCATAGTATTAACATTGTAGTACCTTTGACGCATAGGATTAAAGTCTACACATTCCAACAAGATGTGTTTGACCGTTAACGGTGCAAAGCAGGGTATACATTCTGGTAATTGCTCACCTTGTAATACATATGAATGAGTATAACGTGTATGCGGATCGTTCAGAAGCAATGAACAGACATAAGAGAAGACAGCAGTAAATTCGCTTTTACTGAGTCTGATCATTAGAGTTATGTAAGATATAAGGCTTTTTAAGTGGTCCCTGAATGCTATATTTCCCGTTCAACTTTTATATGTCATTTTATCGTCACAATATTGTCGTTTGTGCCGTGTGGAGGCCGTAAAAATTCTCCCAGTACATCCAATCAATATGTTATCTTTTTATCCAACAGAGATTGTATGGCATTCGTAGATCCAATTTTACCCTTAAACGCGTGTGTTTTTATGTTTTCAGTTGACTGTGGTCCTTAAATGCTACATTTCCTGTTCGACTTTTATATTCTTTTTTTTTCAAACGTAGATTATATTTTATTTAATTGTTATTTACATCTTTGTGAGTTGTTGTTCTTTTACATGCCTGCATTCTGTGAAAGTCAAATTTCCCTATCGGCTTTTGCATTTGTGTGGCATAATGATGGGAGCTGTATTTTCAATTGAGCAATTGTGCTAACTTCATACCTGTCTTGCCATAAATGATATTGTACCACAACAGCCTAAATACACACTATGCATCGTGTAATACCCGAGGATATACACAGCATATGCTAGTTATTGTGGTACAAATACAATAGAGCATGCGTCTTGCACGTGTACGGACGATAATGCACTCGCTAACGTTCGTGCATTATCTCCCCGTACACGTGCACAACTCATGCTCTATTCTATACTAAACACATATTCGTGCAAGACTTACTATTCAATTTCTGTGCGTTTTTAGGAAATATATTTATTTTAACTAACATTTGTTACATACATCTAAATGGGATGGCTTGTCTTGCTTCAACTCCATGAATATTCGGCGAATTATTTCGTGTTCTACGTTTGCATCTTCTTAATACAAGGACGACACTTATTATCATATCTGCCAGTATTGGTCTTGATCATTCATCACACTATGACAGAGGAGCGGTATACAAACATGTAAGGCATTGGTTTTGAATTACAATAGAAGACACAGCGTCATTGAAGCGTTTGGAAATGCCAAGAAACTATTCCGATTCGCAGACCTGGCCTTGAATTCACCAACCATTCTTCAGAATATTCTTAGACTTAAGCTCAAGTATGCAAATTTAAATCGCTAATATTTCTATAAGTTTACAGAATAAACGTTCATAACAAGCTGCTATGTATAAATATGATGCATACTAATAAAAAGCAACTTCTTACGAGTGTTTATCTTTGAAGGTTATGGAAATATTTGTGAACGAAATTTCAGTACTTGGGCTCAAGTCTAAGAATAATCTGGAGTGAATTCCAGGCCTGGTGTGGTTGAGTACTGTTCGCTTGTAATACACTGAACCACAGTTATAATAACGCCATATGATCGTTTTTGCTTTTATAACTTTATGTGATGGAATTTTTTTTTCTCAAAAATATATTGACACAAATAGAGTTGCTTAGACTACTTAGGCGTTAACCTTTTATTGTATTGTTCAATGGTTATAATGGTTATACGCTGTATTGAAATGACATAAAGAGCTTACTATAGCCAGTTCTTAAAGACAAATTATAATACCAAACAAAAATGTAGGAAGTTTTACATTTAAATACAAACAATTAAACAGTCAGTATTCGGTAACAAATTTTCTCACCTTCTCTCTCTCTCAGAGTCTCTCTCTCTTTCTCTCTTTTTCTCCATATCTCCCCTACTTTCTTTTCTTTCTTTTCTTAATTTCTGTCACTTTCTAGTCTCTATCGATGAACGTATTAGTACATACATGTAAAATGACACTTTATAATAACTGTTCTGTGTTATTCAATGATTACATTCATGTATATGTTACTTTCATACTGTCAAAAATCATATATGGTTTTTGCATAAAAGAAATAAAACTACTGAAATATGAAAAACAAATATAGTTGCTTAGTGAGTTTTCCGATGCAATTATAGGCTGAGGACATGCTTGAATTAAGTTTAAAAACTTTCAGATTCGTATCTGAGCAATATTTAGTGCTAAAGTTAGACGTTAATTTTTCTTTTTTCTTTATTGATTGGAAATAAATCCTTAACTTTAATTGTTAAGTTTCTTTCCTATAGTGAGCCAGACACAGTTAGTAAGATTATTGAAATGAGACTGATGGCTAATTTAAAAGTATTGCTTCTTGTTAAAATATATTTTCTGAAAGTTATCTTTCATTCCAAACCTTGAAGTGAAACATTTTAAACAATAAACATTATATAGAATAAAATATGGAAACTATCCATGTTGCGTTGGAACGTCGGTTCGGTATATACAAAATACTTCCTGTTAATACATTACGTACGCGCCTTCCAACGGTCTACGTGGATTTCCTTGCACTTATTTAAATAAAAAATAGTTCAACCTTCAAGACGACGCAAATATTCATGTGTGTCAAGATCAGCGTGAAGTAATCTACAAACCGCCGTTCAGAATGGCTTTAATTTGCATACACCATTCAACATCTGTGGCAGTCTATGCACAATATAGAGAACGTGTGTTTCCCCTCGATGGTTAAGTATTCGCATGTATCATACTGGAGCAACAGAACATGATGAAGACATATATCGCGATATCAAGGAACCATAGTCTGTGTTACACCATGTTAGTATTATATCAATTGATCTCCTTACCGGGAGAGTCGGATGTTTTACCACGGCCTGTTTGGAAGTTAATTTTAACTTGCACAACTTTCCTTAAATTGTGGGTGAGGGATGTGTGGTCGTTGGGGGGAGCATCATCAGACTTTTCCTAGATGTTTCGAAACAGTCAAAAATGTTCCATTTCTTGATAGAAATAACATTTTAAAATAAAACTGGTTGCGTAACCTACGATCAGAGTGAATTTTCATTTGTATAATTAAGATGGAAACAAAGACCGCCACGAAACTGCTGATTCCCCTTTAAATATTGAGGTGTTTTATTTACGAATAATAGAAACAAAACTACAGTCATCAAGGAGTAGCGATATATACGAACAATTCTATTTTCTTAATCAAATCTAAAACTTCGCATTTCGGAACGCGGCAATGCCCTTAAAATGAAATAATTCTGACCAAATTCTACCTACATACTCTTACAGTTATACACAGAATCATGCTTTATGTTCATCCAAAATGGCGAAAAAATGTCCTATAAAACCCCTCAAACGCAATGACACTGTAATTGCTCATTGTACCACAAACTAATCAAATGAGCAATGTTAAATAGCCAATAAACAGGAAAATACATGCGCATTGTACCACAAACTAATCAAATGAGCAAATTTAAATAGCCAATAAACAGGACAATACATGCGCATTGTACCACAAACCAATCAAATGAGCAAAGTTAAATAGCCAATAAACAGGACAATACATGCGCAATGTACCACAAACTAATCAAATGAGCAAACTTAAATAGCCACTAAACAGGACAATACATGCGCAGTGTACCACAAACTAATCAAATGAGCAAATTTAAATAGCCAATAAACAGGACAATACATGCGCAGTGTACCACAAACTAATCAAACGAGTAAATGTAAATAGCCAATAAACAGGACAAAACATGCGCATTGTACCACCAACTAATCAAATGAGCAAAGTTAAATAGCCAATAAACAGGACAATACATGCGCATTGTACCACAAACCAATCAAATGAGCAAAGTTAAATAGCCAATAAACAGGACAATACATGCGCAATGTACCACAAACTAATCAAATGAGCAAACTTAAATAGCCAATAAACAGGACAATACATGCGCAGTGTACCACAAACTAATCAAATGAGCAACACAAACCAATCAAATGAGCAAAGTTAAATAGCCAATAAACAGGACAATACATGCGCAATGTACCACAAACTAATCAAATGAGCAAACTTAAATAGCCAATAAACAGGACAATACATGCGCAGTGTACCACAAACTAATCAAATGAGCAAATTTAAATAGCCAATAAACAGGACAATACATGCGCAGTGTACCACAAACTAATCAAACGAGTAAATGTAAATAGCCAATAAACAGGACAATACATGCGCAATGTACCACAAACTAATCAAATCAGCAAAGTGAAAAAGCCAATAAACAGGACAATACATGCGCATTGTACCACATGCGCATTGTACCACAAACTAAATCAAATGAGCAAACTTAAATAGCCAATAAATCAAATGAGCAAACATAAATAGCCAATAAACAGGACAATAGATGCGCACTGTACCACAAACGAATCAAATTAGCAAATTTAAATAGCCAATAAACAGGACAATACATGCGCAATGTACCACAAACTAAATCAAATGAGCACACTTAAATAGCCAATAACCAGGACAATACATGCGCTCTGTACCACAAACGAATCAAATGAGCAAATTTAAATAGCCAATAAACAGGACAATACAGGCGCATTGTCGCACAAACTAATCAATGAGCAAACTTAAATAGCCAATAAACAGGACAATAGATGCGCACTGTACCACAAACGAATCAAAATAGCAAAGTTAAATAGCCAATAAACAGGACAATACATGCGCATTGTACCGCAAACTAAATCAAATGAGCAAACTTAAATAGCCAATAAACAGGACAATACATGCGCGATTTTCTACAAACTAATCAAATGAGTAAAGTTAAATAGCCAATAAACAGGACAATAGATGCGCTCTGTACCACAAACTAATCAAATGAGCAAATGTAAATAGGCAATAAACAAGACAATATACACCATAAAGAGAAGATAAAGTCAGACAGACAAGATTACCGACGGTCAATAGGCAATAAGGCCTACTGGTTAGCTTAAATCGATTTTGTGTGCACTCATCATCGCTATTTTCCTAACTTCAGTTCCCAAATTGACACCACAAGGTCAGTACTCAATAGGGCATACTAGTTAAAAAAAACAGTACATCCCCTAAAATAAAATACATATCAATAAGTCAATATCAAGATATAATTTTTAAAAAGATACATTTAAATACATAAATAATTTTAGACACCTCATGATTTATCCGGAATTGTACTGCACATACGTTGCAACCAAAGAGAAGACGAAGGGTACGACCAAAAATGTTCAAGTAACTACCTTCCATGTTAGCTTTTCAGAAATTGCAATCATATAATCCCACTAGATTGTCCAGTCGTCGCACAAGAGAATAAGTCTGACTGACTGTAGACGGGTCAATCACTTCAAATTACTTTGTTTGTTTGTATGGTGTTTTACGTCATTTTCAAGACATGTAAGGATATATATGACGGTCGATTTTGTGTGGTGGAGGCAGACCACCCACTTTTCCTGGGTCGACCAGTACTGTACACCTCCTGCCATCCGTAAGAATCGACACAAGTCCAGCTCCCAGTGGGATTCGAACCCGCAGCGTTGAGAGGCGAAGGTTAACAAGCAACGTCGTTAACCATTCGGCCAAGGAGACGCTCACTTAAAATGAAGTGCGTTGTAATACTAAACGATGAATTTCCTTTGTAAAGTGGTCAAAGAAGTAAACGTCCGAAGTTTATAGATCACATCTCATTAAATAAAGGCTGTGCTATTCCTAGCCGCGGTAATGTTTACGTTGGTGTTGTACTTCTCTAGCTAGTTTTCCTTGCGCCGACGGAACCTTGATAAAGATGGATGAAGTTGGTTATAAGCCGCATTACTATGTGAAATTAACGATTTTCCAAATTAGATTTAGACACATTAAATCACTGTTTTCAAGGAAAGGACGTTTCATAATTAATAACTAATCTTTACTTTAAAATATCGTCGTATTAAAACAGGCATTTTCATTCAAAATAACGTTTTTTAAGAGCATTTAAACATGGGCAGTTTAAATTACCCTATGACAGATCGGCCGTGTGTAAAGCGCTGATCACTTGCGATCCTTAGATAAGGAACCTGGCTGGCTGGTGAAGTTAATTTGTAATGAACTAATTTTGATCATTGAAGTATTTAGCATTTTTACACGCTAACACGAGTGATCTGGGAGATATTATACAACTATCTACTTCTGTTGAGGCAGGGAGTCAGTGGTGAAAACTATTCATCCAAGGGAGTGACTATTGACTCTCAGCAGTGAACTACTGACCGAGAAGCAGTCGAGGTCAATAGTTCACTGCTGAGTAGTCATCCCCAAGGATGAATGATTTTAACCGTTGACAGTAGTTAGTTGTTTTATTATATTGAATCATAGAGAAAGAAGCTTGTTGTTAATTTGTATTCTATATCATTGAGCGCTTATGGTAAATAAATGACATTGGTAATAAAGCGCTTGAATAATCTGGAAGATACTATTGACTCGGCAGAGAATTATTCACCCGAAAGGCAAGTCTAGTTTAAACCAGATTGGACACGTTCAATGACGTAGAAATTAACAGGACGCGCTACGTTTTCATTTATCAACTGAGGAAGAATTGAAAGAATTAGTGCAAGCGAGACATTCAAAAGCAAGAAAAGTGTTGAAGAAAACATTGTTTCCATATTAAAAATAAATAACTCAAATTAAATAAATTTGCCAAAGTATTAATATTCACAAACTACATCGATCGGACATAATTGTTATAAACATTATGTATTCCCGTTAATAGCTAAAGGTATTTTTAAGCGGTACGAATTTATTTGATTTTTATGTTCGAGTTGTTGACAACGCAAATGAAATAAATGCACTTTTTAAACAAAGTGGATTTATTTCATCAATTTAAAAGCTAGAATAAAACCAAATATATATGTACATGTAGATAAATTTCTCGTCTATATGCATGTATTTTTTTAAAAAATCGGAGAAAATCACCTTTTTTTCACCAAATTAACTAACATCACTATCCGTCCCAACGACGACGAAGTGAATGTACATTTAGAAATGCGACCAGGTACACAAAAAACTGCAATAATGTTATAAAAATTAAAACACATATCAACATTCTTTATGTCAGTGCACTCCAGATTAAATTTTTGATCTCAGCATGTTCTGGATTTATGCCTGGGTATCCAAGTTATTGTGTGACGTTAAAAAGGATAATTGTAGATAGGGAATAGAAATCTGTGCGTTGCAAAATAAATTTTCTCTATAAGTGAAAATGGCGAAACAATTTTTTCTAACAACTAGAGTTGAAAAGTCTTCATGAAAATGTTCATTGACATATCGCCTATTTAAACAAGAGGTCAATGACCTTGAAGCTCTACTGATAGATTTTGATAGCTAGGTGATCAGCATTCCTGTGAAGTTTCATAAAAAAATGTCAAGTAGTTTCAGAGGAGTAGTCGCTACAAGTTGAAGTTTTTACTATATAACTCTAGGTAAACAAAGATGGCCACTGGCAGCCATGTTTAATGTCGAATCAAAGTAATTTTCGACAAGGATCAACATCTTGTCATTCTGATCATTTCAGAAAAAGTCCCATATCAATATCACTTACAGTTTTCAAGAAGTAGTCGCTACAAACTTTTTTTTTAAAAATCTGTTTTTAGCCTTGGCGGCCATCTTGAATTTCCGGCCGACCTAAAAAAAAATCTGGGATCAATTAGACATCAAGAGCAACATTCCTGTGAAGTTTCATAAAAATGTGTCAAGTAGTTTCAGAGAAGTAGTCGCTACAAGTTGTTACTATATAAATCTATGTAAACAAAGATGGCCGCTAGCAGCCATGTTTAAAGTTGCATCGAAATAAATTTCGACAAGGATCAACATCATGTCATGCTGATCATTTTAGAAAATGTCCCATATCAATATCACTTACAGTTTTCAAGAAGTTGTCGCTACAAATGTATTTATTTTAAATCTATTTTTAGCCGTAGCGGCCATTTTGAATTTCCGGCCAGCCTGAAATTTTGCTAGGATCAACTAGACATCAAGAGAAACATTCCTGTGAAGTTTCATGAACATCCGTCAAGTAGTTTCAGAGGAGTAGTCGCTACAAGTTTTTACTATATAACTCTATGTAAGCAAAGATGGCCGCTGGCAGCCATGTTTAACGTCGAATCAAAACGATTTTTGACAACGACCAACATCATGTCATGCTGATTTTTTTAGAAAAAGTCCCATATCAATATCACTTCTAGTTTTCAAGAAGTAGTCGCTACAAACTTATTTTTTAAAAATCTATTTTTAGCTGTGGCGGCCATCTTGAATTTCTGGCCGATCTGAAATTTTGTTAGGATCAATTACACATCAAGAGCAACATTCCTGTAAAGTTTCATGAAAATCCGCCAAGTAGTTTCAGAGGAGTAGTCGCTACAAGTTTTTACTATATAACTCTATGTAAAAGATGGCCGCTGGCAGCCATGTTTAACGTCGAATCAAAACGATTTTTGACAACGACCAACATCATGTCATGCTGATCATTTTAGAAAAAGTCCCATATCAATATCACTTATAGTTTTCAAGAAGTAGTCGCTACAAACTTGTATTTTAAAAATCTATTTTTAGCTTTGGCAGCCATCTTGTATTTCACATCAACATGAATTTTTGCTAGGATCAACTAGACTTCATGGGCAACATTTCTGTAAAGTTTCATGAATATCCATCCAGTAGTTTCAGAGGAGTAGTCGCTACAAATAAAAGTTTACGGACAGACGGACAGACAGACGGACGACGGACGCCGCACCACGGCATAAGCTCTGCTGATCTCTGATCAGAAGAGCTGAAAACAAATTTTATGTGAATCGGAAAAAAATCACTTTTTTTTCCTCATCAAATTATTTTTTGCGCCGTAAGCGCTCACACATGCCCATTTTAAGTTTACACGAGAAGGTTAAAATTAAAATTGTGGAAATATGAAATAAGGTATGAGAACAAAAACAGTTGAGCATTGTTCAGCATTGTTCAGCATTGTTTAATTGTTCAGCATTGTTCAGCATTGTTCAGCATTGTTCAATTGTTCAGCATTGTTCAGCATTGTTCAGCATTGTTCAGCATTGTTCAGCATTGTTCAGTATTGTTCAATTGTTCAGCATTGTTCAGCATTGTTCAGCATTGTTCAGCATTGTTCAGCATTGTTCAGTATTGTTCAGTATTGTTCAGCATTGTTCAGCATTGTTCAGCATTGTTCAGCATTGTTCAGTATTGTTCAGCATTGTTCAGCATTGTTCAGTATTGTTCAGCATTGTTCAGCATTGTTCAGCATTGTTCAGTATTGTTCAGTATTGTTCAGCATTGTTCAGTATTGTTCAGCATTGTTCAGCATTGTTCAGCATTGTTCAGCATTGTTCAGCATTGTTCAGCATTGTTCAGTATTGTTCAGCATTGTTCAGCATTGTTCAGTATTGTTCAGCATTGTTCAGCATTGTTCAGTATTGTTCAGTATTGTTCAGTATTGTTCAGCATTGTTCAGCATTGTTCAGCATTGTTCAGTATTGTTCAGTATTGTTCAGTATTGTTCAGCATTGTTCAGCATTGTTCAGCATTGTTCAGTATTGTTCAGTATTGTTCAGCATTGTTCAGCATTGTTCAGTATTGTTCAGTATTGTTCAGCATTGTTCAGCATTGTTCAGCATTGTTCAGCATTGTTCAGTATTGTTCAGTATTGTTCAGTATTGTTCAGCATTGTTCAGCATTGTTCAGTATTGTTCAGTATTGTTCAGCATTGTTCAGCATTGTTCAGTATTGTTCAGTATTGTTCAGCATTGTTCAGCATTGTTCAGCATTGTTCAGTATTTGTTACAGTATCAAAGTAGTATTTTCATAGCACCTGAATACACATAAAGTTATATACTTGCGGAAAAAATACTTATTAAAGAAACTGTATTTATTTCGGCAATTAAAAGCGAGAATAAAGGGAATAGCATTATCGTGTATGTATCGATATGTACAATTTCAATAAATTCGGTTAGATGTATTCTTTGTTAACAAACTAACATGACTCAAAAAACGGCAACATTCTATTACATTAAAGAAATACAAATGGTACACAAGAAATGAAATAATTGGATTATTTAAAATGTACGTGTCTGATCATTTCAGACTAATTATTTTATCCAATTATGTTCTCCAGAGTCTCCAGTATCGTTTGTAATAAACAAAATAGCAAAGGCACGTAATATACGTTGCGGAGTTAATTTTCTGAATACAAACAATATCGAAAGACTGTTGATGTCGAATGTTGTTTAACGGCTCATCAACACGCTATAGGTTATTTCGAGCCGCCCCAGAGTGAGGGGAAGGATACATAGGAATCCTGGAACCGTGCCTTACTCTTATTATCGAATAGATTCCTATGGTTCTTGAACGTGCTCGGAGGATAGACCGATACACGGGACCGCCCGGTTTACGTCCCCATCCGACGGACGAGGCTAAGGGAAAGTGTCTTGCCCCAAAAAACATCAACGAAACTCAAAAACTGAAATTTTAACATCGAAAATGCATTTTTGTTTTTAAATAGTGTTCATTGGAATGCTTGCTATTAAAAAAAGTAAAGACCAAATTAACTAAAAATATCATACTCGCTGAAATATGCCGGATCTGCATTTACAATTAATGTTCACACGGCAAGGTGTATTGATATTAAAAAATGTGGAATTACGAAATTATTTATAAGATAAAAACCTATTTTAAAATTGTTCAGTATTTGTTATATTACTGAAGTAATATGTTAACAGCATTTCTGAGAGAAACCATTACGCTTGTATACTCCACCCAATGATCTTAGCATGGACTGTATTAATGTCAGAATGTATTTTTTTAGACACTGAATAAAATTGCATCTGTGCGTCAGTATAAAATAGAGGTAATACTGTTTGCGGATTTTATTTACTCAGTCAGAAAAAAGGAGCGAAAAACTAATATAAGTTTAACAGGCAGAAAGTTATTGTAAATGTTTATTTAAAACTAACGGGACGTCATGAGTTTTAAAGAAAAAAGGATTGTCTGTGTCCCTTTTACCAAGTAAATATAGGACTGACAAGTAACAGACATGCTACTGTTAGTAACAAACACAATATAAGAATCATTCATGGGTATCCGGTGAAGATAGGGAAATCCAACCCGAGGTATAAGTGTTTTAATCGGAACCTCGGCAGAGCCTCGGTTCCGATAACAACACTTATGCCTAGGGTTGGAATTCTCTATCTTCACCGGATACCCATGAACGATTCTTATATTCCATCGCCCATGTAAAACGTGGATAGCCTTTTATCACATGGAACTGCTTGTATTCCGTATAATATACCCATTACGTATTTCCTTATATTAACCAAGTGTAATACAAGGCGATCGAATCAGTGCAGTGTCAGTACGTTCGTCTAGTCAATGTCCCGGAACACCCGTTTAGTCCGTGGATATAGCACTGAATCGGCGATGCTGTGAGGGTAGCAGTCCGCCGTATGTAGATTCACCACAATCAATAATGTGTAGTTTCTTGTCGTTTCTGAGCCATGTGATAAAAAAGATCAGACACTCGTTGTCATTTCATACAAAAGTTTTTTAAACTCGTCCAGGAATTTGTTATTAAGCTCGCCCGAGGCTCGCTTAATAACAAATTCCTGAACTCGTTTAATAAAATTTTGTATGAAATGACAACTCATGTCAGATCCTCTATATCCGGTATGCAAGAATTTAGTGTATTATGTGAAGCAGTGTACGCGCGAATCCAAAATGTGCGGATGTGGAATCCTGATTTGAATGTTGAATTTTTGTAATCATAATTATAGGGCATGGCATATACAGTTAACAATAAATATGTTTCAGTCGATTTTGTTTGCTTTGGTTTTCTATATGGTTGCCTATCTGTCACAAAACACACATTCGTGCAACATTACTAGTACTACTGAATATACACCCTCGGTACCATTCTTAAAAACATGTTGTGCTCAAAACTAATCTCATATTTTGTATTTGCTTCTGACATTATATTCTCAACATCTAACCCGACCATTACAAAATGGGGGCTTGCCGTTTTCCATTTTACCTGAAAGCGGGCACTATATCAGAGTACTCACAGAATGGTAGGAACCAATCAGATGTTATTCCGCACTAGTTTCGCATAATTTGAAATATGTTAACATACATGTATTTAATAAGGTTTAAAAAAAAACTGCCTTATATGGATCTTGAGTCTGCAGATCAGCAGATCAGTAGACAAATAGGAGACGATGATCTAACCAACATCACACCAACTGCGACAAACTCAGTTGTTCAGTTGCAAACGATCATAAAAAAAAAGATATGATATTTGTTGAAAAGATATTAAATAAATTTCCTGAAGAAAAACAAATCCCAGCACATTTCTAGAATATGCTCTTATAATCTGGATTTCTTTTTCAAACTAGATTCTGGGAATTACTTTTTCAGGGAAAAAAATGCTTGTTTTCAACAGTTGAATCTAACTTCCAGGAAAATTTAAATGTCTGTTTTCATAAAATAACACGTGTTTGATGTTTTAAAACACGTTTTGTTTTTGTAATTTATTAATTTAAAATAAAATGAGTGATAGGAAAATATTTCTTGCACACTTTTGAATCCACTAAACACGTGGTTATTGAACCAAACTAATGGTTTTACTGGATTCCACATTGCGCAAGGAATACATTACAATGTTATAGCTTGCGTGTTGTTGTAAGATGTATAAAGCACCATCAACAATAATCAGCTAAAGTGTTTTTTTAAAAGTAAAACAGATGTCTCCCCTCACTGCACAATCTTGTCGAGATGTGTTTGATAGTGGATAGGGAACGTTTTTACCAGCAGAGAGCTTGACCTTAGACAAAAAATTCAAAAGTGTCATCCTCTTTCCACTTTCAGTCAAGTGTCATCATCTTTCCACTTTCAGTCAAGTGTCATCCTCTTTCCACTTTCAGTCAAGTGTCATCATCTTTCCACTTTCAGTCAAGTGTCATCATCTTTCCACTTTCAGTCAAGTGTCATCATCTTTCCACTTTCAGTCAAGTGTCATATTTGCCTTAGTGAAAGAGTAATAACGGTGTGGGTATGACTTTTCATTTTCCTGTTATGATGACCTTGAGCGTTGACCTACTGACCTCAAAAACATATATGCACAACTATGCATTATTCTGATGCTTCGTACGAAGTTTCGTCAATATCCAACAAGTAGCGCAGACAAGATTTGTGATGGACAGACGGACAGACCAAAAACAATCAGTCTAACTTCGTTGTGGAAGACATAATAATAAAGATAATATTTTAGTTAATATTTGACTCTGGTCAGTGGTGTACATGGAGTCTTCTTCCACGTTGAGTTGCAGTCTGAAAAAAAGTTAAATTAAATACATAGATTATAAATCGAGCAGAGAATTCAATCTTATCCAGGTGATGGGAGAGGAGAGGGGCATGGATAGAGGAAAAAATACATAGGATTCCAGGAACCCTGCCTTAATCTTACTATCGATTAGATTCTTATGGTTCTTTAACGCGAGACTTAAATACACGGGACCACCAGGTTTACGTCCCCATCCGACGGACGACGCTTGGGTATGTTGCCTCAGGACACATCGAAATCCGACAGACGACGCTTGGGTATGTTGCCTCAGGACACATCGAAGTCATGCAGTGGTGCCAGTGAGACTCGAATCCGTGTTCACTAGATTCAAAGCCGAACGTGCTATCCACTTGACCACCACGTCCCATGGCAAAACTTGAGTAAATGGCAACATCAAATAATGAGTCAATACATATTATATTTGTATTCGTACGAGTATATAACTGATCGGACAATGACATGCTTACAAACTCAAAGATTCACACAAACAAACGTAATGTATGTTCATCCAACAGTAAAGCAAGAATCTATGCATGCCATTATATGTCTGTTTTAATTGAAAAATCGTAAAATAGTCCGTTAAATACAAAGAAATAGTCCATGTTCGCCGAAGAAAAATGCGAACAGAAATGATATCCGTGGCGTTCCTATTGCTAAGGAATTAAATAATTATATATCAATCACTTACACGTGACTGCCTTTTAGCCAATGAAAACTAGGTATTTAAAATGATATATAATAAAAACCCATATGATATAGAACGAGGAACTCTCCACATAAATGTGAATAGTTATATAATTAAAATTACCTCTATTTTCGTAGAATTTAGTATGAAATCGCGGGATGAAGATCGAGCAATGCTTCTATAGTATTTGAACTGTTTTACAGTTTTCAGTGTGAGCTCTGTGGAATATAAAATGAGTGACCACATGAGCAAAGTACGGATTATCAATAGTGTGTATGTCAGGCAGATACCGAGATGTAGGCATCAGTAACGTCTCCCTGGTCATCAGCTTTCAAACTCAACAAACAATCTCGTTCACAACAATACAAAACAAATGTGCGAAAAGTGCTGCACACATCGAGGTCCAAATGTAATACCGAGCACGGTGGATGTTTGTAAAGGGAGCCATGACATTATTACAAGTAGTTTCTTCTTACACCGTAGTTTATCGAAGACTTCTCCGGAGATTTGTGTCGACCAAATAGAGACCTGAATGTTCATAAGACATTCCGCAATATCAAAGGGTCTTTAATTTCAGAAAGGCGTGAGGTTATAGATTTGGTACATTTGTATTGGTACTTGAACTTGAATTTGCAATAAAACTATTTTGGTTTAAACATATTGTATTTCTTATTTCTTTTACAGGATGGTATGTTTACACAATAGAACACAAATATTATATATATTTAACTACATTATTCTTAAATTAAAAACGATGTATGGATTTATCTATTTATTTATACTAATGACTGCGGTAATAAATATATTACTTTAGGAGAAAATAATATACTGCTATTATATTTTGAAAAAACAAACATTTCATAATTACCTAGCAGGGAATGTCGCTTATTTTAAAAAGTAAAAAACAACATACAATAGTTTAAATAGCATGTTTTTCAATTAATTCAGTCGGGCTAATAAGAACAAATTAAAATAATTTGGTTAGTTTTCATGCGGGAAAATGTAAAATAGTAGCGGCATGCTGTTTTTACTAGTAGTTCTTGAGCTGGCTGTAGACCCCCCTCCCCCCCCAGGGGGAATTTTGTAGGGTATGATTTTCTGAAAGAACATACATTAAGCTTCAAAATGAGACATGTGTGCCATCTGAGCGTTGGGGCTTTAGTGAGTTTTGGGGGAAAACGTTGCGTTTTTAGACGAAAATCGCCAAAATCTGGAATTATTTTTTAGAAAAAGAATGGAATATGTTAGAACCAATTTGAATAGATGGAATCTTTCTCGGAACGCATCTCTACATGTCCCACTATATAAGTTATGGATCCGATACTTAAATATTGAGATTTTGGGTAAAAATGTTAAAAAATTGAATAAAATCGCTGATTTCTGTAATACATTGGGGTTATTTAATTAAAAATTAGAAATATATCTAATACAATAGAAAAAAGAAATATTGTAACCTTTTTGGGCAGGGCAAGGTCCAGTGGTTAAAAAGAAAAAAGTTCCAAACCGCATGATGTTTGGAAATGCCTTAATTTTGGGGCGAAAAATGTGTATTTTTGTCAAAAATCGCCGGAATCTGGAATTATTTTTTAAAATTAGTTTCAACATAAACTGATCAAATTGAAGCAATAAAATGTTGTACAGCATATATATTCAAGTTTTTCCTGGCATCATATATAACATATGTGCTCAAATATTGGCATTTTAGGGCAAAATGTTGGAAAAAATTACAAAACTCACTGATTTCTGTAATCCATTTTGGGTATTGGGTTAAAATTTAGAAAAAAATTTTTTAATACAATAGAATAAAGACATATTGTAACATTTTGGATAGACAAAGGTCCAATAATTAAGTAGAAAAAAATCATGAACCATATGATGTTTAAAATATTGCCTTAATTTTCAGGCGAAAAATGTGTATTTCCGTAAAAAATCAACAGAATCTCCAATTATCTTTTGAAAATAGTTTGAACATAAACTTATCAAATTGAAGCAATAAAATGTTGCACACTACATATCCAAGTCATTTATTGTATCAGATATAACATATATGCTCAAGTATTTATATTTTAGGGCAAAATGTTGAAAAAATGACTAAAATCGCCGATTTCTGTAATGCATTGAGGTATTGGGAAACAATTAAAAGTGCATAGAAATAATGGGAAAAAAAATATTGTAACATTTTTGCAGTCCAATGTGCAATAATATACCAGAAAACCCATCAGAAGATGGTAAATGCTGCTTTATTTTGTTGGAGGAAAATGTGTTTTTAATAAAACATAAACGAAATCTGGATTGTTTTCTTCAAAAAGTAATTTAAACATACATGTTACAACGACATATCGCCAGATGAGAGAAAAAAGTGCCGTCTTTCTTCTATGGAACATTCCTATTCTCACCTGGCGATATTGCCATTGACCCATCATATGTTTCCAAGGAGTGCATGGCAGGCTGACATTTTATTTGCTCAAACAAGCCTGCTCTAGCTGATACCTTATGAGAATTTGTTAAAAAATGGCATGACAGAACCTCCCGAACAATACAACACATCATTTACTAGTTTTTGAGCTGGCTGTAGACACCCCCCCTCCTCCCGAACTCAGGTAGCCCTCCCCTTATACGGTCTAGCGACCGAGTGCCACGCCGTTGAATCACAAAACCTGTGGGTCGGCCCAGCGGCCATCGGCATTGGGTCGCTCAAGGCTATTTCTCTCTATATAACTATACTGTATATAGCTCTAGGTTCTATGTTCGAGACCCGAACTCGGGAAGCCATCCCACTGAAACGACCTAGGGATTGAGTGCCACGCATAGCGAGAACCGTTGCCGCCGGCTGACCACCGTTCCCGTTGGGTCACAATACCTGTGGGTAGGCCCAGCGGCCGTCGGCTGCGGGTCGTTCAAAGCTATGTACTATATAGCTCTATGTGGCATGTTTGAGACACGAACTCAGGCAGCCTTCCCCCTGATACGACATAGGGACCGAGCGCCGCGCGTAGCGAGGACCGTTGCCGACGGCTGGCCACTGGTCCCGTTGTGGCATAAAATATGTGGGTCGGCCGAGCGGCTATCGGCCGAAGGTCGTTAAACGCTATTTCCCTCTATTTAACTGTATATAACTCTATGTTACATGTTCAAGACTCGAACTCGGGTAGGCCACACCTTGATAAGACCTAGGGACCATGTACCACGCATAGCGGGGACCTTTGCCGACGGCTGGCCACCGGTCGCGTTGTGTCACAAAATATGTGGATCGGTCCAGCGGCCATCGGCCGATGGTCGCTCAACGCTATTTCTCTCTACATATATAACTATACTGTATAAAGCTCTAGGCGAGTTACGAGGTTCGAGACCGAACTCGGGTAGCCTCCCCACTGATACAGCCTAGCGATTGAATGCCACGCGTTGCCGGGACCTTTGCCAACGGCTGCCCACTAGTCCCGTTGCGTTGTGTCACCCAATCTGTGTCGGCCCAGCGGCCGTCGGCCGAAGGTTGTTCAACGCCATATCCTTCTATATAACTGTATATAGCTCTATGTGCCATGTTCGAGACTCGAACTCGGGTAGCCCTCACCCTGATAAGGCCTAGACACCATGTACCACGCATAGCGGGGATCTTTGCCGACGACTGGCCACCAGTCCCGTTGTGTCATAAAATATGTGGATCGGTCCAGCGGCCATCAGCCGATGTTTACTCAATGATATTTCCCTCTATACATACATAACTATACTGTATAAATCTCTAGGTAAGTTACGAGGTTCGAGACCCGAACTCGGGTAGCATCCCCCCTGATACAGCCTAGCGATTGAATGCCACGCGTTGCCGGGACCTTTGCCGACGGCTGCCCACTAGTCCCGTTGTGTCACCCAATCTGTGTCGGCCCAGCGGCCATCGGCCGAAGGTTGTTCAACACTATATCCTTCTATATAACTGTATATAGCTCTATGTGCCATGTTCGAAACTCGAACTCGGGTAGCCTTTCTCTTAATATGGACTAGCGACCGAGTGCCACATGTACTTGGGACCTTTGCCAACAGCTGGCCACCGGTCCCGTTGTGTCGCAAAATATGTGGGTCGTCGGCCCAGTGGCCGTACGCAGAGCGTCGCTCAACACTATTTCTCTATTTATAACGTATACTGTATATAGCTCTATGTATCATGTTCGAAATACCGGTAACGTGATAAAGTCCAAGTCGCCAGTTGGTACACTTACATGTTCCAAAATGCTCTACACATAATGGGCTTTCAGAAAAATAGGGTGTACAAAATTCCCCTTGGGGTGAGGGTTACTCCTACTAGCTTACAGTCTATTTTCTATTGTACCAGTATTGTTTTAACCCCATACCCGCAATGGATTGCAGAAATAGTAATTTTGGTCCTTTTTTCCAACATATTTCAGCAGATATGTTATAAATGATGCAAGAAAACACTTGAATATGTATGCTGTGCAACATTATATAACTTCAATTTGGTAAGTTTATGTTAAAACTATTTTCAAAAATAATTCCAGATTCCGTCGATTTTTGACAAAAATACACATTTTTCGCCTAAAAAATAAGGCATTTTCAAGCATCATACGGTTCGGGAATTTTTTCTACTTAATAATTGGACCTTTGTCTATCCAAAAATGTTACAATGTGTCCTTATTCAATTGTATTAAATTTGTTTCTATATTTTAACCCAATAACCCAATGGATTACAGAAATCAGTGATTTTTGTCATTTTTTCCAACATTTTGCCCTAAAATGCCAATATTTGAGCACATATGTTATATAATGTATCAGGAAAAACTTGAATATGTATGCCGTGCAACATTCTATTGCTTCAGTTTGATAAGTTTATGTTCAAATTAATTTCAAAAAATAATTCCCGATTCCGGCGATTTTTGACAAAAATACACATTTTTCGCCCCAAAATTAAGGCATTTCCAAACATCATGCGGTTTGGGACTTTTTTCTACTGAATCACTGGACCTTACCCTGCCCAAAAAGGTTACAATATTTCTTTTTTCTATTGTATTAGATATTTTTATATTTTTTAGTTAAATATCCCCAATGTATTACAGAAATCAGCGATTTTATTCAATTTTTTAACATTTTTACCCAAAATCTCAATATTTAAGCATCGGATCCACAAATTATATTTTGGAACACGTAGAGATGCGTTCCGAGAAAGATTCCATCAATTCAAATTGGTTCTAATATATTTTATTATTTTTCTAAAAAATAATTCCAGATTTCGGCGATTTTTGTCTAAAAACGCAACGTTTTCCCCCAAAACTCACTAAAGCCCCAATGCTCAGATGGCACACATGTCTCATTTTGAAACTTACTGTATGTTCTTTCAGAAAATCATACCCTACAAAATTCCCCCTGGGGGGGAGGGGGAGGGTTTCTCCTACTAGCTCACAGCCTATAGATTTCGACCACGCATTTGCCTGTTCAGTACTCATCTGTTCAGTACTCATCTTAAACCCGGATCATCTAGATATTCCATTATTTAAATATTTTTTTTATTAAAATCTGGGGTCCGTCGGTGAAAAATATATAAGAAAAACTGAGAATCGAAATCGCAAATAGCACACTGATTTAGTGAATTTAATAAAAGCTAACATGCGAAATTGAATCATTAATCAAATATATGGCCTGGTGTAAACCTTTTTCACCAATTATGCACAGAAAACAATTTGCGAAAGTTTACTGATTTATGAGGGCGATTTTCTTACATCTGTCTAGATTGGATTTCAAATGATGTCAAACTTTACATAAATTGCATATATATAATATACGCCTGTCAACGATTCGTCTACAGATGAATACAAACGTGCACGAGCGAGACACATGGAACATTTTATCAAATTATTCTCACTTAGGATATCATGATTACTCTATACCAGTTGTGAAATGCGTCTGAACTATGAACGTAGTTACCTCATTATGAGATGCACGTTGAAGTAAAATATAATGATTGTTCTGTTAAAATCTATTTTTTTTCGCAACGTTTGAAAGCATAAAAGCAAAATGGATGAGTCACACAATATTCGTTCTTCCCAATCGACAGGAAACTGTGCATAATAACTGACATTTTCTTGCATACCGGATACGGTTATTTGCGTTTTAATGGTGATGGAAAGCTTGATCTTACACATGGAGAAGATAACATGCACACTCTGCTATCAACAATGACAGCTGCATGAACTCATTGTTTAAATAAACATGCAAGCCATTAGTAGTTGGCGACGTCAACGTGGAATGCAAGAAAAATAACCAATCATGGGTATCGGCCACTTTACCTCGGTTACGATAAAAACAGTTATACATTGGGTTGGTATTCCCTATCTTCACCGGATACCCATGAAAGATTGTTATATTACAAATACATTTAAACAGTGAATACCACAAATGAATCAGCTTATGAAGAAAGAGATGATGAGAGAAGAACGGGGAGAATAAGAGATAACACAGTTCATACACTGATGGTGTTGACCTTTTGACCTGATATTGAGTATATTAGTGGCATTAAAAGCACCATTCTTTATGTCGTGTTTTTTTCTGTTTATCGACTAGTTAACTTGCTCATTTTATTTAGATTGAGGTGCTGTGCGGACCTACAGTGCCATTGTATTTGGGCGCTGTGGTTTCTATTTGAACATTGTTTCTTTAGTATTAAAAAGTTATGAAAGCATTTGTATTGTTAGACAAAAAATGTCACAAAATCTACATTATAATTATATGACATTCTGGAATTAAAATGCTATTGATATAAACTCGTATAAACTCCGCGAACATCTGAAGGACTTTTCAAGAGTTATTAATTAGCTATTGTTAGGTTGCTTCTTTTGAATACAAGTAAAACATGCGCAGTTTTAACAAACACTGGCTGTATTGTTATTTACAAGAACGCTTTTGTTTGCTCGAGGTGACGCACATCTTTTAATATTATATCAATCTTTACAATGTCATTTTTGCAATATGTACATTTAAAATCACTTCAAATAAAAACACATATTTAGAATCCGTGTACACACTTCAGCCTATTAAAGGTGCCTTGTTTGTTAGAAACTATAGCCTGGCGGGGATTTCTTTATTTACACTGTTTTAATGGGGTGACAGTAGGGTAAGTGTGAGGTTTGGTGCACCCTAGAACCGGTTTAAACCCCCAGTGGTCTACTTTGCCACTGACCGTTCCAAGGCGGTAGCCCTATTGTCAACCCTTTTGTGTTTGTGATGTCGTTTGCATTTATTATTACTTTTGCCTTCTTGTTTGTCTGTTTGCGTGTTTGTTTCTGTGTTTTGTGGTTGACTGTCCTCCTTGAATGCTACTTTCCCTGTCCTATCTTTTTATATTTCTTTATATTTGAGATTTCTCGATGTTCTGCTGTCCCAGCAACACGGCAGTGTACGTAATACCCGAAAGAGGGTAATGCAGGATGTAGAAAGGTA
>JAWPHD010014139.1:0-63369 GCA_037043455.1 Cyrtodaria siliqua
CAAATTTAAAGGCAGAATTTGCTCATTAACACATAAACTGATACAGTTGACGAAGCACTCGGAAGCGTTTCAACTAAGAGAATTACTCTAACAAAATAACTGAATAAAATTAAACTGCACACACTATGTCAAATAAATATTTGTGTACTCATTACGCTGTACATGACTTCTGGTGCATTTTAGGCTCATCTTTTTATTGTGTATTTCGATTTTTTATTTTTTGAGCCTTCGTTTGAAAAGTTTACTCACGTGAGTAAATGAGTATTGCACGCTGCGCGCCTGGCATATTCTGACTTACATTTTTAGCCACTTGCTATAAAAAAGCAGGTGCAAAGGTTTTCTACTTGCTATTTTAATTAAGGTACTTGCATTAATATAATTTGAAACCTTGTTTCATTTTAAAAGGATTGCTATACCTGTAAATAATGACAATTTCACATTCAGCTAGATGCAGGAATGTAATAATGTATAATTATACTTACTTATATCCACCTATTTATAACCATGTTAGATAAATATGTTCAGTGAATACATGTAGACTGAGACCTAGTAAGGTAGTTTTCTTTTATTACTTGAACAATTTATCAAGTACTAATGTTTCCTACTTGCAATCTGCAAATTTAGCAAGTAAATAAGTTTTAAATTTGAACCCTGCATATTCTAGTGGGTAAAGGTATACAAATGAGGCTACATTACACAAATGTGGCGTCAACACAAAATATGTGCAGTTAAGCAGTCTATGCAACAACAAAACATGGCGATATTAGTCTGATATTGCACAGACCTAATAACAAATTTATTAATATGTCTGTGGATATCGGTGCAGAAATATTAGTAAACAAGAAATAGCACTGTTAGTGAGAAATACCCCCAAAGTCACATTTGACCTCTAAGTATGACCTTGACCTTGGAGCCACGGACCTGGATTTTGTGCGCGACACATTGTTTGGTTGTGGTGAGCATTTGTGCCAAGTTATTTGAAAATCCGTCCATGAATGACCGGACACAATTTGACTTTTGACCTCCAAGTGATCACTTGTGCCAAGTTATTTAAAAATCCCTGCAGGGGTTGTGACATAACGGTCCGGATACGAAATTGCGTACCTGTTTTTGACCTAATAACTTCAAGTGTGACCTTGACCTTTGAGGTACCGACCTGGGTTTTGCGCGCGACACATTGTCTTGTTATAATGGTGATCACTTGTACCAAGTTATTTAAAAATCCCTGCAGGGGTTGTGACGTTACGGTCCGGACACGAAATTGCTTACCTGTTTTTGACCTATGAAGTTCAAGTGTGACCTTGACCTTGAGGTACGGACCTGGGTTTTGCGCATGACAGATTGCTTGTTATGGTGATCACTTGTGCCAAGTTAATTAAAAATTCCTGCAGGGGTTGTGACGTTACGGTCCGGACACGAAATTGCCTACCTGTGTTTGACCTATGAACTTAAAGTGTGACCTTGACCTTTGATGTACGGATCTGGGTTTTGCGCGCGACCCATCATCTTGTTATGGTGATCACTTGTGCCAAGTTAATTAAAAATCCATGCAGGGGGTTCTGAAGTTACAGTCCGGACACGAACTGCGGAATGACGGACGGTACGATTACTATATGCCCCCGAAACCTTTGATGCTTTCCTTCCAGATAAGCAATCTCTAACAGGGTCTTTGTATCATGTCAGTGTGTGTGGTAGTATCTTACTTGAGCAAGGTACTCTGAAAGTATGCCAGCCTTCGGTGTGAAAGTATGCCAGCCTTCGGAGGGGATGTGTCGGTCCTGTGTGCAAGCAGAACAATGTGCAGCCAATACTCGTTGCTTCTGTGTCAGCTTGATTCACGTCCGTAAACATTCCCCGGAAGAGTGGTTGCTCATACAGTGCTCCAGATAAGACGCATATATATATTTATTGTATACTTAGTTTCATATTGTCCCGTTTAGTTTGCATTGAGCTAAGTGTGCAATATTCTACGATATTGCACACATTGATATTGCACCGGAACTTTTGCTCGTGCTTGCTAAGAGCCGCGAAATAGAAATAAGGAACTACTTTCAAATAAAAATAACGGAATCCTTGGTATAGTGTCAACAAAAAAATACGTGTTTTTTTTTCAACCTTTTATGGCAGAAATTGATAAAATAATTGAAATGGTCACTCACCCACTGTTTTTAACGTTATCAAATGGTAAACAAACTTTAGAAAATCGCTTGATGTTTTTAATGACGTCATCCGACGTAGTTTACGCGCAAACTAATCATCCACACAAAATGAAACTGAATGACAAGATGGGAATTCCATCAAAAGCTATAAAAATAACACAAATACAACGAAAAGTAATAGTCATACAATTAACATTGATCGAAAACAATATGAAAGTATGCAATAAAAAGGTTATTGAATTTGTATGGCTAAATATTACTTGGAACTCGTTGTTTTGGCGCAGGACTCGTCGTCCTTTTCCAAAACAACTCGTTTCAAGTAATATTTAGCCATACAAATCTAATAACCTATGATATAATCGCCGATAAATATGGAGAACCGAATACCCACGTACACACAACTTAATAGCTTAGAAAAGTAGAGTGCGTCCAACCATACCCCTGCGAAACTCTGTTCTTATACTCAAGAACAGTTCATGAACAGTTCTAGAACATTAAGAACAGTTCCTGAACTGTTTTTGATTCATTGTTCTAGAACATGTTCTTAATATGTTCTTGAACATTTTCAAGAACTATTGAAGATCATTTCAAGAACTTTAATTTTTCTTAAGATATTCTTGAAAGGTTCTTGAACAAGTTTAGAACAGTTCAAGAACCTTTAAATAGATAAAAATGTTCTAAAAATGTTCTTGAACAATTTGAAGAACAAATGAAGAACCGTTCAGGAACTTCAAGGGTTCTTAAACCGTTCTTAATTAGTTCTTAACTCTTAAGTGTTCTTAAACTTTAAGTGTTAAGCACTAATTAAGAACAGTTTAAACCCTTGAAGTTCCTAAACTGTTCTTCATTTGTTCTTGAAATTGTTTAAGAACAGTTTTAGAACATCTTCTCTATTTAAAGTTCTTCAAATGTTCTTTAAAATGTGAACTAAATTCCTTTAAGTAATAGATAGAGTATGGTTTCATTGAGTTGGTTCATTTAAACATCGAGATGGGCTACGCCCATCGAGGTGTTTAAATTAACCAACGAGATGAAACCATACTCTATTTGTTTTGTAGCATGTCCATTTCAGCTCTATTTCAGTTATTCTAACAGTTATTCTCACTGTTATTCTCACAGTTATTCTGACAGGTCTTATTTTGAATTAATCGATTTACACATGTGTCTGAACAAAGAGAATTGTCTGTGACCATGCTACAAATAGGAAATGTAATTAAGATGTGCTTAAAATATCTACAAATATGTTATCTTAATAGGAATGTTGTTACAAATCGATTACAGCTGTGCAAATGTAAATATACATTAAATTAGTAAGCATTAGTCACAATATTAACCACCTAATAAACTATTGTGATCTTCCCTTATTAGTCACACTACTTACTGATACAGTGTTTGAAAAAGGCATTATTTTTGTAATGCTGACAGGCACAGGTATTAAACTGAAATTTCTTTGTTTTAAGTAGCTTGAACACACCCCAAGTATACATAGATGGCTTTTGCTGGGACATGAAAACAGTTATCCATAAACTTGGTATAAAAAGACATTTAGATTAGTATAAACTAATTGGGTCACCCTCGATAAATAAAGACTTTCAATTCAATTCAATTCAATTATTTTGTAGCACTTAAATTTTGTGTTGATTAAATTAAAATTCAACAGTTTCAAATCTTTTGAGTATTTCCACAAAACAACATAATTTATTACACCATTTTTTTCCATAACAAACTGAATGTTTATAAATGTTGTTTAACGGCTCATCAACACAGTATTAGGTTAAAAGAAAAATTACAGTTCTTGAAATGTTCTTTAATAGTTCTTGAAAATGTTCAATGTTTAAGAACATATTAAGAACATGTTTCGCAGGTGTTCATCTTCATTAATTAAACAAATCTATACTACTATTAACAAACAAATAAATGATAATGACATTAATGCATGAACAGTTTAATATAATAACATTATCTGCAGTTTAAAAGCCCATGTCTTCATTTAAGTAGGTAAAGAATATATGACACCTGAGTGATTCTGACAAAATTGCAAATAAAATGAAGACGCCATTCTTTTGAATTTTTGGCGGTAAAATGGCAGTCCAACTGAAGATTGTGCTTGCATCATTTAATGATTAAATGTAAGTGTTTTGTGATAATACTTTCATTACTTATTGTGTCAAAACATCTTATACATTTAATAGTTGTATTTGAAAGATGAAATTTCTAAATGTAGTCTTTAGAAACAGTATTTTAAAATGAAACCCCTATTGTCATGTGTTTTCGCGGATTGACTTTCTTTTTTTGTTGCTGACAGAAAATTGTATTCAGCACTGCAGATATTATTTCATTTCAGTATCATATGTAACATTTCCCCAAGTATGACCAGGCATTCTGAAGGTTCAATTAATGAATTGTTCTTTAACTGCTATGTAGGTTAAATTAGTGGCCAAGGGAGTTCTGGAACTGTGCAGGAACTGTTCTGGATAGATTGTTCAAGAACTATTCTTGAGCTGTGCTTCATCTGTTCTTGAGTTAGATGAGACAAAATTTCTTGAACTTATGTTCAAGAACAGTTCTAGAACTATCTTACTTGAACTGTTCAAGAACAGTTCCAGTATAGTTCTAGAACTGTTCTAGAACACTTCCAGTACAGATCGTTCTGGAACAGTTCTAGAACAGTTCCAGTACAGATAGTTCTAGAACTGTGCTTCATCTGTTCTTGAGCAGTTCTGGAACTGTGCATGAACGTTAAATGAGACAAAATTTCTAGTCTTGGCGGCCATGTTTAATGTCAAATCCAAATAAATTTGAAATTTGTAGGCTGTGTCCCGTTTCTTCCATGTACGGCGAATTTATTGTCGTACCTTATTTTTTTCCAAATCTAACAGCAGTGTTATACCTATTGATGAAGTTTTTTTTTGTTGTTTTTTTGTATTTAATATAAATAAAACATGTAGGCTATTTAAAACAATGATTATAATCAAAATTATGGCCTCAAAATAATTCCACCTTTCCTGTAAAATCGCGCTAAAATTCCCCCACCCAAGGGTGTGGGTCGCAGTCCCCCAAAACAGAGTGACGGCCCTGCCAGCTCTCATGGCTTGCGGAACGTCGGTGGTTCTACCCAGGTAACCAACCGCCTGGTTGGAGGGGCATCTGGGGTCTTCCTCCACCAATGGAAGCTGGAAAGTCGACATATGACCTTAGCTGTTGGTGCGACTAAAATCCCAATTCAATTCAATTCAATTTTTCTACATCCATATTTCAAATAATTATTTGAACAATTGAAAACAAATTCTATTTGCAAATTTATAAAAATTACTAAATGTTGATTATGTTAAAACCTGTGAGATTTTCAAACTCCAATTTTTTTATATTTTTATTTAATTTATATATGAAGCAGGTTTAAAGTTAAAAACGATACTTGATTAATAAATTGAGATGCTAATTATAATTGATAAATACTTCAAGATTTCCATGTCTCTTTAACATACTTTGACGGGGAATATAAATTCACAGAATTGTTGATTATATTAAACACATGCAATAGTAAAATTATAACTAAAGAAAATTTGAAAACACTATATTTTATTACATTTTATTTAATTACAAGATGATTTTAACTTCAGAACAATACTGGAATAATAAAATGAATGGATGTGCTAATTGTAATGCTTGATTAAGTTTAATATAAGTATGAGGAAAGTACCAGTATTAAAGATTACATAATTTTGATATGTTCAAAAAACAGTAAATTTCTGAATTTAAATAATGATTATAAATTTTATCTTGAAATTTTCAAATGCAAATCAGTTATTTTATTCACTCAGTTCATACATATACCTGAAAATATTGAAAAATGGGATTAGAGACATAACGTTAATAATTATGCATTTTACTTGTTTTAGAGTAATTAATAGACCTATAAGAAATACTCTCTGTTTGTTTGTTTGTTACACAGTTTGATCAGACAGGATCCTATACTGTGATACATCCTGTTTGATATATGTAAGGTGTCAATTATGTGATTGCTGGGGTGTTAATTATTTGATGACCCCCAATAAACAGCCATATAGTGTCCCACTTCCTTTGTGGATATATTGGATTAAAGATTTTATGGTTCTCTAAAAAAGTGGGTCATGTAATACTTAGTTAATGACTTCTCCTGCTCTGTTTTGACTGCCAGCAATTTATAAATTGATTACATCTGGTTAGACTTAAATTTGGGCATGATAAAAGCCAGTCAAGTATCATTTAAACCACATTCAAACGTTTATTAGTTTTGGTGAATTTTAATTTAATTTTCATAGTATTGATTTGAGGCTCCAGTAATATCTTTTATTTAAGTGTTCATATGCTAAAGAGGCACAAGGTAATCTTGATTTTTTAAAGACTAAAAGCATCCCAATAGTTCTTCTACATTACTTTCATTTTTGCAAATCATTGTTAATTAATATTTGAATTGTTTAAATCAAATTGTATTTGCCTTCTAATTGTTGATTATATTACAACAATACTATATTTAAAGCTAACAGAGGTGTCCGCAACATGCCAATTTGTCCGCGGACATATTTGACCACATGTAAGTGTCGAATATGCCCGCAACAAGCGAATATCTTCGCGGTAAATTTATGGGGAGTCACAAACAATTTTTTTATATTGATCTGTAAATGTCGAAAGGTAGATTAGAGAGGAGATTTTGCTTACTAGTTTGTTAATTAACAAAATAATAGACTTGTAGCAGAGTCGCTGACATATTCTTTTGTATGTGCACAGTTGTAAATCATTTAATTGAAAATAAAACTCGTCAGAATGACTTGTGTACTCTAACTACCAGTTATCAGAAGTTAGAGTATGGCAGACTGGTGAAATGAACATGCTACAAAACAAATAGAGTATGGTCTCATCTCATTGGTTGATTTAAACACCTTGATGGGCTGCGGCCATCTCGATGATTAAATCAGCCAAATCGATACACATAGAAGCAATTGATGTATCATAAATAATGATTAATTAATTGGCATTAACCATTGTTAACAGTTATTTATGTTGATATAAAGAAAACAGATCTGAATAAAGATGAAGAATGTAAAACTGATAAATAATGAAAAGAATAAAATGAATGAAAAAAAATAAATGTGGAATTCTATAAAATAAAAAAAAGCAGCGCACAACATAATTCAGTGGTACCGTATATATAGGCGTTGAGCGATTTAACATGAGAGAACAGGTGAAATAGCTGAGTGGTAGATTTTTAGATCACCTGAGGTCGAGGCGAGGGCCAATTTTGACCAAACTTCACATGGATGAATGCTTATTAGATTTGTTAAAATTAGGTCATCGCAACATCCTTAAAAAGTCTTCTTCTCTAAAACCACAAGGCACAGAGCTCCTATGTATTACATGTAGCATCAGCTTATGGTCCTCTACTAAGTTTGTTCAAATGGTGACCCTGGGGTCAAATTTGGCCCCATTCCGGGGCCACAGGTTTACATAAACTTATATAAGATAAAAGTAAATCTTCTTCTCTGAAACTGAATGAGCCAGAGGTTTAATATTTTGCATTACTATAAGATTATGGTCCTTTACCAAGTTTGTTCAAATGGTGACCCTGGGGTCACATTTGGCCCCGCTCCAGGGGTCACATGTCTATAGGGAAAACTTAAAAAATCTTCTTCTCTGAAACTGCTTGAGCCAGGTGTTTAATATTTTGCATTTGCTATAAGCTAATGGTCCTCTACCAAGTTTGTTCAAATGGTGACACTGGTGTCAAATTTGGTCCAGCCCCGGGATCACAGTTTTACATAGACTTATATAGGAAAAAAATCAAAATTCTTCTTCTAAAACTACAAGAGCCAGAGTTTAATATTTTGCATTTACTATAAGATTATGGCCCTTTACCAAGTTTGTTTAAATGGTGACCCTGGGTCACATTTGGCCCGCCCTGGGGGTCAAAGTTTTACATAGACTTGTATAGGGAAAAACTTAAAAAATCTCTTAAACTGCAAGAGCCAGAGGTTTAATATTTTGCATTTGCTATAAGCTTATGGTCCTCCACCAAGTTTGTTCAAATGGTGACCCTAGGGGCACATATTTTACATAGACTGGTATAGGAAAAAACTTAAAAAATCTCCTTTTCTGAAACCACAAGGCACACAGCTCTCATATATTACACATAGCCCTGGGGTCACATTTGGCCATGCCCCAGGGGTTACACTCTACCACCTTCATTTTGCATTTGATCTTTACCAAACTGTGTCAGTGTCTTTATAACAATGTTTTTAACACAACAGAGGCCACATTTCTTGAACGATCTTGCACAGATTGTATATGACCATGAGATTTGGAGAAGTTTGATAATGGGCAAGTACTCAGGTGATCGATATAGGGCCATCTTGGCCCTCGTGTTTGAATTATTCCCCTTTGGAAAAAAGTTTAACCCGAAACTTAACCTTGCCTTTTACAATTGATTGTGGCTAATAATTATCAAAGTTCTAGGTTTACAACAACGAAAGTGGTGCTCTTGTTTATGATAGAGTTTTAACAAATGATATAAAATTAACCCATGAAGGTTTGCATTCAGAAATAACATGCTGTTGAGTTTTAATTTCAAACCAAATGCATGAAATGTATACGTGTGTTTTTACAGAAATACTATAAACAACTATTACAAATCAGTTTGCTGGAAGTTATTGCTTTTTAACTGATATTTTCAGTATACCACTGCAGACAGTTTGTTTATAAGGTGTGTTGCAGTGTCGGTGCCCAGACTTGGGCATCAGCATCTTTTCCAGCCTTCAATGAAATGGCAGTGGTATACATATGGATTTTTGAGATGACATGTAAGTTGATACTCATGTAACTAGAAATTATTTTAAACCAAAAGCTATTTTGATTACAGATCACACATACATCATGTTCAAAATCCCTAGAAAATTCGGTGGATCATATTTTCAACACTTTGTCCGCCAGTCCTTTCACCAGTCCCTCTGTCTCTCTTTTATTGCCCATAGCATAATTTGGAACTACTAATGGGACTGGAATGAAACTTCACGCAATAATAGAGGGCAATGAGTGGGAAGTGTAAGAACCATAACTCTTCATTCAAATTAGAGTTATTGCCCATTAGAATGTTAAACTTACAATTTTTGTCTGGAGCTGTCGACATCTTTGCATATCTGATGACAGTGCGCATTATGAGCATGATGAAGTTTGCAACATCACAAGTAGATGAATTTCAATGAATGAAGGCATTGAAACGTTGATATTTAGAAATGTTCTTAATTGTTTCATTTAGTTAAAAGTTTGCCATGTAACAATTCTGGTCTGCCTGGAGAGAAAACAAATGTTGCTGTCTAAACATTATTTAATTATTTATTGAATAGCAAACTGTATATTAATATTAATTCTAACACTACCTCCGCAGTCTTTCATATACACAAAGAAGAGAGACAGCTGCATGTTATTCTATGATAAAATACAGCTCTTCCATTAATTCCCTGCGTATATTTCATCCGTTGGAAGCGCCACGTTACATGACGCCACTTGGTAAATATATGTCACGAAGACAAACTCAACAGTAATTTTAATGAAATTTTACAAAATACTTGCCATGCTCCCAAACCGTGCACACCCCCGATATAAACCCATCATATGCATCAGTACATATAACATTATTAAGCATCTTGAACAAGCTGAGAACGTTTGACGTCATATAGCGCAAACTAGTTTGTCACTTGACTAAGAGTGCATACGGGGGCGCCCAGTGAAACAGCCTGTAAACATAGCAGCCTGATTACCTTGACCTCCGAGATAATTTATAGTACCCCAATAAAAGTGTAAACAATGGGGTTATTGTTGCGTTAGAATCGAAATAATAAATACTTACCTGTATTTTATCGGTGAATAAAATACAGTTAGTCATTTGGATGCGAGTAATTAAGTCACTCGTGCAAACGCACTCGTTATTTAATTACTACGCATCCGAACTCTTAACTGTATTTTATTCACCGATAAAACACAGGTACCTATTTATTATTTCTTAAGTAAACAAAATAAATATATATATTTGGCTGGGAGTTGATGGCGTGCTCCTGTAATCCAGTTACTTGGAAGCCAGGGTCTGAGGGCGGGGTCTTACTATCAGAGTGAATATGTCGATCGGACATCTGCACTAAGCCCGGCATCAATATGGGCTTCCTGGGGGAGCCCAGGCATGTCCAGTATATAAGGAGGTAAGTATCGGTTTGCGCTCGTGACTAGGCACCTGATAGTAGCCAGTCCAATAAAACTTTTTTTATATATATAAATATATTTTTTTAATAACCATCTTTTCTATTTGCAGATTCATGTTCTCAAGGTCTTCGTGGAAAAAAATATTCCAAGCCTGGTAGGACTGTCTTACCAACTTTCAGTGCTGTTACATGTATAAAATCTCAGCCTTCTTTTTTTTTTTTAAATTTTACTGAAGGTGATATGCTATGGTTGTCATTTTATGACCCAGCCTTATTTATAGGCAAACAATTTGCTAGTTATGAGGCTGTTTTAAACCAACTATTGTTTTCAAGTTATTGCTTTCTATGTACTTTTTATGCACCATTTAAACAAGTTAGAGGAGATGACATACATATATAGCATTAGGCTTGTCCATCCCATCTGTACTTACAGATATGTACATACATCCCGGTTTTGTGTCTGAGCCATAACTCAACCATTGAATGGATAATAAAGATATTGGACAAAAAAAGGATTAAAAAGCAACATTTTTGTATTAAGTCACTGGTTATTGAGAAATAGGTTGCCAGTGTTGGGATAAAATTGTGTGGTGTAAATGCATTGCTGCCTGTATTCTGTTAGATTAATTTTGGTTTAATCTACCACCATAGATTATGTGTTTTGATCAAGGTCTATTCTAATGAAATGGTGTATTTGGAAATGATAAACAACTCTAGTAAAATAGTTTGATGAACCAGTATAATAAAATAGTCACTGACATTTATAAGCCAGTCCAGTAGAACAGTCACTGACATGGATGAACCAGTCCAGTAGAATAAATTAACTGACATGGATGAACCAGCCCAGCAGAATAATTTAACTGACATGGATGAACCAGTCCAGTAGAATAGTCACTGACATGTATAAACCAGTCTAGTAGAATAATGTTACTGACATGGATGAACCAGTTCAGTAAAATAATCACTGACGTATAAACCAGTCTAGTAGAACAGTCACTGACATGGATGAACCAGTCCAGTAGAATAAATTAACTGACATGGATGAACCAGCCCAGCAGAATAATTTAACTGACATGGATGAACCAGTCCAGTAGAATAGTCACTGACATGTACAAACCAGTCTAGTAGAACAGTCACTGACATGGATGAACCAGTCTAGTAGAACAGTCACTGACATGGACGAACCAGTCCAGTAGATAGTCACTGTCCAGTAGAACCAGTCTAGTAGAACGGTCACTGACATGGATGAACCAGTCTAGTAGAACAGTCACTGACATGGATGAACCAGTCCAGTAGAATAGTCACTGACATGTATAAACCGGTCTAGTAGAATAATGTTACTGACATGGATGAACCGGTCCAATAGAATAGTTACTGACATGTATAAACCAGTCTAGTAGAACAGTCACTGACATGTATGAACCGGTCCAGTAGAATAAGCACTGCCATGTATAAACCAGTCTAGTAGAACAGTCACTGACATGGATGAACCAGTCCAGTAGAATAGTTACTGACATGTATAAACCGGTCTAGTAGAAAAATGTTACTGACATGGATGAACCAGTCCAATAGAATAGTCACTGACATGTATAAACCAGTCTAGTAGAACAGTCACTGACATGGATGAACCAGTCCAGTAGAATAGTCACTGACATGTATAAACCAGTCTAGTAAAATAATGTTAAGAAATGGATGAAACAGTCCAGTAGAATAGTCACTGACATGTTAGAACCAGTCTTGTTAAATAGTGTAACTGTCGTGGATGAACCAATCTATAATTATAGTGTAAGTGTCATGGATGAACCAATCTAGCATAATGTAAAAAGACCCCTAACCATTTTTTATAGCAATTCTTATAGTAGATGTGATTCTTATTTCTTCTTCTTATTTGCAGCTGGCAGTAGAGGTTGCTATGATACAGCAAGGCATATCTCGGGTACAAGCGGAATTCACCATGTGGATGAAACACTAAATCTAAATGCCAACCGGACTTAAAAGTGTAGTGTAGTCATTTTCGGACAGTATCGAAATATCACTGCCAGGTAGCACACCTGGAACATCATCATATATATACTATTTAATTGACAATACAAGCACAGGCTTATAGTACAACAAATAATAATGGTTCTAGTTTTATATTGTGTATGAACAAAACAAATTGCTGATTTTGGTCATAGTTTAAGTTACTTATTTGTTTAATATGAAGATAATGTTTCTAAATTAATTTGGGCAGAGGCAGAACAACACAGCTTTTCTGCATATGTATAGTATTTGTCTTTCTTTGCAAATTCAAGTTCAAACAAATGACATTTTTGAAGCTATTGACTTTATTGTAATTGTATTTGAAGTTGAATTATATTAATTCATACTGTTTCAGGTTATGACTTGATAACTGTTATGCCATCAGTATGTTCCTGGGATGGTAAATAATTTGAGAACAACAATCTACACTTTTTAATCTACACTTTTTTCAATTAATTTACATACAAATATTTTAGCAGAGTAAAAAATATAATTGAATTATTTTTATAAAAACAAACATAAAACATTAAAAGGCAATTCTGTGGGCCTTGGTTTATAAAAAATCCTGCTGAAGGAAACGTATTTTTACAAACTCTACAAGCAAAATTTCAATAGTTATATTGCCGATATTTGAATTGTTTGGGTGTTTGTTAACTATTTATCATGCTTACTATCATCAAAGAAGTATTTGAGTGAGATTTTTGTAACCATTAGTAATATTTAGGACACATTCAAGTCCTTTTTATTTGCAGTAGCATCAGAATGTTCATATGTTCGGGGTTCAGGGTCTGTTAATTTTTTGCAAGGTATAAGGTCTACAACAATGAAAAACATCTTCAGCATGATCCAAAAAAAACACATCTTATAAAGGACCATAACTCCCTGAATTATACTGTTTGAATTATTTCCCTTTGAAAAAAAATGTAACCTGGAACTCAACTTATAATTTACCAATGATTGTAATTGTGGCTAATAACTTTCAAAGCATTAGATCTGCTTGTTATTGCACTTATAATTTATTTAATTTTTACATATGATTCCACTGTTTTTAATTTATTTATTAACTCTTGCAGAAAACAAATATAAAAGAAAAACTCAAAATTGTATTTAAAGGGACACCAGGCAGTCTTGAATTTTTAAAAACTAGCGGCATTCCAATATTATATTTAAACCTATAGTAGAATAAGAAGAGAAAGTTGAAAATTTCATTTAATTATATGCAATCAGGTGTAAAGTTAAAATATTACTGGATTAATAAAGCAAGATGCAAATTTTAATGCTTGATAAAAATTTCAAAATTGCTGTATGTCTTTTTAATTATATGCAAGCATGTGATACTGCATAAAAAAACAAGGTGCTAATGCTAATAAATGTTCAAGATTGGCAGTTGTCCCTCTTTAATAAACAATAAAGGCTACTTTTCTATGTCAATTGCTATTTCATGACTATAAAATTTCCGGATGGACACTTTGGGAGCCAGAACATACTCTGTCCTCACTCCCCTCTCTATTGCATATAATTTATGAATTACATCATGTACATGTAACATTAATTTTATCTCAACCAACCCCATAAAAAGCAAATACATAAAATTGTTATGAAGTATCTGTTTTATATTTATGTATATTTAATAGATTTTAATTATATGTTCAATAGATGATATCTTGTTATATATATATATATATATACAGGTATTTATTTTGACTAGCTCATTTAACTTGGGCCCCGTGTGGTTCCCGGGGGCCCCCGTTTGGTCACGGGGCAAAGAAGAGGGCCACTGCAGATCCCTTTGGAGGGGTAGGCAGAGGGGTAGAATCCCCCCAAATTCATGTTCATTTTATCATTTTTTGTTCATGTTCATTAAAGGTCTTCATCATGATCCCTGCATTGTTTCAGGTGCTATCTTACTCGCATCAAAAGAGCAGTGACAGAAAAACAATAAACATGGCTCCAGCATAAATGGAGTTTCTACGATAGAATTTGTAGCAACTATGCAGTTCAGGGTGAGAAGGTTCTAGGCCCATTTTCCATATTTTATCTCGATGTACATGGAAGATGAGCCTGGCATGTTCATGCCTGTTAGGCGCCATATAACCTTTTCATATGTTGGTGTGCCTTAAAACCCCAATTCAATTCATTTAACTTGTATCTTGCTTCGACTCTGTGCACAGCAGTAGTTATCAAGTTGAGATACACATCTGCAATATCATATCCATATTGCAATGCAAATTACAATTTTATAGATAAAATAAATAACCCTGTCAATTTATATTATAAATTGTCTTGTTTGTTAATCCCCAGCAGTTAATATCTTGGCAAGTTCAAAGGCTAGGCACACATGATTGCATTTTGTGTTACAGTGTTTGCATGTTAAATAAATCTTTATTTTGTTTAAATTACGGCATCCCTTTAGTTTTTCAACTTGACTTGCATATTTGCAAATCATTATCAATATTTCAATAGTTCAGAGCAAATTGTTTCGGCATTTTAATAGATGTTGATCATATTGAACCAATAATATATTTAGACCTATGGTAAAATAACAAAGAAAATTTTTACAAATCCCAAGTGTTTTTACCTAGATTTAGATATATGCAAGCAGGTTTAAACTCAAAATAATACTGGATTACTAAACTGAGGTGCGTTATTAATTCTTAATAAAAACTTAAAAAATTGTCCTCTGTCCCTTTTTGAATGTGGTAATTATAGATATAAAAACATCCCGAGCAATGTTTGTGGTCGTTATTCTGTTTTTGAGCAAAAGTATACGTTAGTGAAAGCATAGGTTAGTTTAGCTAGTTATCAAACGTAATGGTGGTAAACTAGGATAATCAATCAATTAACCTATGTTTATGGCCATTACCCGTCTGTAGAATTTCCGATGTCAGAATCGGAATTTCGAAGATATCTGTGGAAATATATCGAAAATCGCATGAAATGTTCGGAAAAAAATTCCGAATTTGGAAATACACATATTTTTTCGCAATATCTGTAGGACTTCGCAATATTTTCCGCGGACATTACAATAATTTTCATTCGGAATGTGTTTCAATGTGCCATAGTCATTTTTTGATTCTGAAAAGAACATGAAGAACTTTTAATTTTTTAGCACTGGTAATTTTTTAGCACAATTATTTTTTTTGAATGAAACATTTGCAGTGACATCGATGTATTTCGTAATGCGTATACATCAATATGAATTTTAACATTTTATTTAATGTGAAATTGACTCTGATTCGTGACAGGTAATTTTAACTTAGAAATTGTTATGCAGTGTGTGCTCTAGGTAATTTTAACTTAGAAATTGTTATGCAATGTGTGCTCTACTCTAACAAAATAGATTTTATTTCATCGAGAAGTGAGAAAACTATATATTTTCTCGAATGCGAATCTACGACTCATTTTTTTAGTTAAGTTATTTCCTTTCCAATGATATAACTTTTATAGCAACTGGTAGTTTTGCAAAAATGACCATCTGACATTTTTCACTAAATGACAACAATTCTGAAATACTTGACCTGAGTTTTAAAATCTATAGCTCATTTTCTTAGTTAGACAAGGTACAGTCAAATGATAAATATTAAACTGTTATTTTCTAGACAAATTAAAAAAAATTGTTTTTGACAATGATTGATAAAACCCCCCCACTATTTCACTGTTAAGCATAAAATAAATTGTTTTACGTAATTTGTAGCACATTTTAGGCCATATATGACGGTCAATTTTTTTTGTGATAGTTGGATATTTTCTTTTGAATACATAGAAATTCTACACTATAACGGTTTTTAATACTATAATGTACTATAATATAAAAACCCTGACTATGCTATATGCAAATAAGCACTACAATTGTTTTTAATTAGTTCATGTCCGTCTAAAAAAATTGAATATATTGTAAGTGCTTATTTGCAGTAAGCATTTAAAAAATCTTACTCCCAGATAGTACTAAATTATATTCATGATTCATTTTTAGTTTAAACTTATTTATTTTACATGGATTTAACGGAAGCTCTATGAACCTTATTTGAATCACTGTCTTCCTGGGTAGAACCAGTACTAAGCAATTGCAGTTTAAATGTCTTGCTCAGAGAAACAACGCATATGACGCAATGGTGGGGATCGAACCCATGACTTCGCGATCATGGGTCCAACTGTATACCATTAGACCACAGCGCTCCTCTTTTTACACTTTTAACCCATTGATCATGAATACTTGAGATTAGCTAATTCATACAGACATCCAACACTCATACTAATGAATTTATGATATCCATATGCTAATATCTTATTCTGATCACAAATTAAGACTTTATAGGCTGGCTGTGTTACAGTTATGTGACTGAATTAGCCAATGAAACTGGTGCTTCTATATTCAAACACAAACGCAGTGTGTTTATACAAAAAGTTCTGTCGTATTTATTTGGGAGTGATACATTAACTTATAAAACAAGGATATAAATGTACGTTATTCATGGAGGATACCATTAAAGTAAGTATTATTATACCTCCGCTTCGAAGAAGTGGGTCGAAGCGGGGACTATATAGGAATCACTTTGTCGCGTCGCGTTTTATTATTTAACAGATAATAGTGACATGATTGCATATTTGCTTCTAATTTTTGGTATGATGTGAAAATACGTTATGAAACCCACATAAGGTTACATTCCACTAATTATACAGGCTTCATAAGGTTACACTCCACTAACTTTTACACAAGATTTCGCAAAGTTTTTAATTGATTGAATTGGATTTTATAGTCGCACCAACAGCTAAGGTCATATGGCGACTTTCCAGCTTCCATTGGTGGAGGAAGACCCCAGGTGCCCCTCCGGGCAATTTTCATGCACGGGCGGGCCGCAAAGTTTTTAATTATTTGTCCTGTTATTTAACAGATAGTGGTTGCATATGTTCTTTTTCATCTTTTATGATGCGAAAAATATGTAATAATAACCTCATAAAGTTATGCACTACTAATTGTAAGACCTCATAAGGTTAAACACCACTAATTTACGTTGTGTCACGTCGCTTCCCGTTGCATTATTTAACAAATAGTGGTTGCATGGTTGCATATTTGCTTTTCCTTTTTGGTATTTTGTGAAAATACATTATGAGAACCACATAAGGTTACATTCTACTAATTATACAGATTTCATAAGGTAACACTCCACTAATTTTTACATATGATTCCACTGTTTTTAATTATTTCTCCTGTTATTTAACAGATAATGGTTTCATATTTTCTTTTTCTTTTTTTATGATTTGAAATACATAATGAAATCTTCATAAAGTCACACACTACTAATTTTAAGACCTCATAAGGTTACATTCCACTAATTTATGGCGCATCGCGCCACCTTTTATTATTTAACACATAATAGTTACATGGTTGTATATTTGCTTTTCATTTTTGTTACATGTATGATGTGAAAAAACATTTTGAAAACCACATACGGTGACATTCCACTAATTACAAGACTTCATAAGGTTACACACCACTATTTTTTACATAAGATTGCACTTAGTTTTTAATTATTTGTCCTGTTATTTAACAGATAATGGTTGCATATTTTTTTTCCTCTTTTTTTATGATGTGAAAATACGTAATAATAACCTGATAAAGTTATACACTACAAATTTTAAGACCTCATAAGGTTACACTCCACGAATTTACGTTGTGTCGCATTGCTTCCCATTGCATTATTTAATAAAATAATGGTTGCATGGTTGCATATTGCTTTTCCTTTTTGGTATTTTGTGAAAATACATCATGAGAACCACATAAGGTTACATTCCACTAATTATACAAACTTCATACGATTACACTCCACTAATTTTTACACACGATTTTACTAAGTTTTTTAATTATTTGTTCATATTTTTTATGATTTGAACATACATAATGAACACTTCATAAAGTTACACACTATGAATTTTAATACCTTATAAGGTTACACTCCACTAATTTATTTCGCGTCCCATCCTTTCGTGTCCCGTTGTATTATTTAGCAGAAAAAGGTTGCATGGTTGCATATTTGCTTTTCTATTTTCTATTAATCAGATAATTCTTCTGCATAAATTTGAAAGCGAACTTTTTACCGAAGAAAATCAGATTATCTGAAATTTCAAATTATTCTGGAAATCTAGCATCAATTGGAATAATTTCCGCAACAGAATTGCAATATTCAAGTTACGAAGAAATGCCGATGTCCAAATATTTTCAAAAAACAATACCGATGTCCGAATGTTTCCAGAAGGAAATGCCGATGTCCGAATATTTTCCAAAGGAAATACCAGACGTCCAAATGTTTTCCAGAGAAAATGCTTTTGTCTGAGTTTTAGCCGAACTATTGCCGATGTCCAAATATTTTCCGAAGAAACACATTTTTGGACAATTTTGTCCAAAGATATCGGAAAGCCGAAGACTTTATCGGAAAGTCAAAAATGAATTTATTCGTGGAAATTCTTTATTATTTATTTTCGAAGTCCGACTTATTTTCTAGTAAAACTTCTGTCCATTACTCCAAAGATTGGAATTCTGAATTTATTCTGCAGACTTAATTCGGAATTACGTGGAAATTATAGAGACGGGTAACCTAGGTTTTCAAGCGAAAGTATAGTTTTTATAAGTTTCGATAAACCAAGCGAAAATAGTTATCGAACATAACCTTCGAGAAACTAGGATAATGATCAACTAACTTATATTTATGGCATTTATACTATGTTTTCGAGCAAAAGTATAGGTTGGTTTCAATAAACATAATATATCTGTTCATGCCCAGACAAACACAGTAGTCTTGAGTATTTATAAGTTAAAAGGTTAAAACTATATTATAGTTATACAGTATATTGCTGTCTAGGGTGTTCCTACGATCACTGGTTGGCCATGATAATTCTGGCCTCCGGTGACGGTGATGTGGAATAAGTGCAATTTGATATCAATTTGACTTTTAGATACGGTGTGTGGTATTACTTCTCTGATTAAGATTTGAACAAACATAATCCATTCATTCTTTTTCATAACATTAGGTACTTATTTATTCTGTTTATGAGGTTGACGAACTTGATGCGACATCTTGTCCCTGTTTAGAAAATATCACGGAGAACGTAAATTTGAGATTTCCCTGTTGATATTTTAAGCGGCTTATAAACAGCATGTAATGCAAACACATAAGACTACATATATTACTTTTTTTTATTTAAACAAATGATATGGTAAATAAAGAGTTTAAATAATCATAATATATCGATCATTATGACATAATATAACCACGAGGAAAAAACAAAACAAAGAAATTATGCAAAAACCGCAGGATACTAAACTGGCACATTTCTCCCGTTTTGTTGTGTTTTTCCGGTCTAATATATAAATATTCACGGTACTTAGTTTGAATACCGTTATTTTTTAATAAATTTAACACTTATAACCCGAGAAAGACGTTATTTGAAAATTATTCGTAATTGGAGGGGCCATTTACGAATTCGCAAATGGCGTGTCGATAATTCGGAATTATCGAGTATTCGTAATTGGCGTGCTACATCTACACATGTAAAATTGACTTAGAGAACTGTGGTTCTAATTCAGTTATACTCGGCCACACAACTTGTTCCAGACTGCATACAGTCCATTAAAGTAATAGCGCTCAAATAAAAGAGAATATTCAAAAGAATAGTTTGTGTATTCCGGCCAGATATCTATAATGCTAACCACTTTATTGTAAAATGCGCTATAACATGAAATGCATTTTTCTTATCTTTCTTAAGATATGTCATATTTATGCATGCATCATGCTATTTTCCCACGGGTGGCCTGCCACAGCTTTCAAGAATTAACATGTAATATATATTTGCACCTAGTCTGGTACCCCAACTGCTTTTTTGGAAGCGCACCATAAACGTTCCAAGTTAGGCAGGGTACGACCTATATTGTAGCACGTGTTAACTACTAGAGTAGTAGCAAACATGTATGTTCTATAAAAACTTTTTTTTAGTAAGGATCGCTAAAGCGTTGCCTTCAAAGTTTTTTAACATTCCTCCTGTAAAGCCAATAGGTAACAAAACAAGGTGGTAACGGCGTTCCATAGTTTATGGCATGCCAAAGTGGTTTTAATACACTAATTCCCATATCGTCAATTGCATTTCCGATATCAAAATCTTAAATTTCTGAAATATGAATTAAGAAATTATATTTCAAGTATATTTCGGGAATTATATTTAAAGTATATTTCAATTATATTACTGATACCGGACATGCACATATTTCGAGAATTATATTTACAGCATATTTCAGTTCTATTACTGACACCGGAAATGCATTTATCCAAAATGAGGATTACTTAATTCCGATGTCGGAAATTGTATATTGACACTGTCCATTTCATGAATGTCATAGTTATTTGCCGGACACGAAATAGGGACACGAAATAACTTCCTTTTTTACCTTCGACCTCTATGTGTGACCTTGAACTTGTAGCCACGGACCTGGATTATGCGTGCGACACGTCGTCTTTAGCTGGTGAGCTAAGTTATTTAAAAATCCGTTCATGAATGTCAGAGTTATTTATCGGACACGATGGTACGGACGAACGGACGGACAGTGCGACTACTATATGCCACCCTTCGGCGGCATAACAAAAACACTAAAATTACTTTCAGGGAGTACATAGATCAAAACGCTCAACATATTTGATAGTATTGCCGATAGCAATAGTTCACATGATCCTTCCATCACCGAGACTACACATGCGCATTATGGAAAAATACGACGACCAAAGTAAATTGTTTACATTTAAATGTTTTACGGCGTAAATGCATTAATAACGTCATGATTATTGTGAGATCTTATGAAAATTTAGTTGATGCCAATATTAGTTCACCATGATTTGTTTCCGATACATTTGGAAATAAAATGTCATAAACTCCACTCAGAATATGCTGTTTAATCAAGTTATAATGAGTGTAATTGTAAATGTTGAATGCGTTGCCATGCTAACCACCAACTTGAAATAGATTTTTTTTATATATCGCACAAATACAAACAAAAATGTAGCTTTAATCAAAATGGAAAATACACATTCACCGTTTTTTTCTATTGGCATTTAATGGTAGTATTTGCCTGGGTAGAATATAAAAATAAAAAATAAAAAAACCTAAATATTAAGCACAAACAGGAACAAAAAACGATTATCAAGGAGTTTTTGCTCAGTATCCAACTCAAGCAGTTTAATATTATTTCAAGAGGTTTTGTATTAGCGACAGGTATGCCAAGGGCTATCATTTGACATATTTCAATTATTTTTAAATAAATGTGCTTGTGCACTAATTATTTCCATCGAATATCAAACAAGAGTCCCAAGAGACGAAGGAAATGTTCATCACTTTTTGGAGAGAGAAGAGAGATAGTTTATTGGTTTGTTCGTTCCAAGGTGGTAGCTCTATTGTCAACCCTTTTTGTGTTTGTGACGTCATATGGCTTTTATTATTACTATTACCATTCTTATTTGCCATTTTGCGTGTTTTGGGGTTTACTGTGTTCTGTGAAAGCTGCATTTCCTGTTATATATTTATTTGAATTGTGTTTATCTGCATTTTTCAGTACATTTTATGCTATATAATGACGGTCAATTTTGTAGTGGATGGAGACCAATCATATATTTCTAAATTTTCTAAATGGAGACCAATCATTTATTTTCTAAATAGAATCATTAGTCAGAACTGTACAACAATGCTTTCCATAAAAAAAAAAAAAAAATCTAATTGAGAGGCAATGGGTTTCATACGCAATATCTTTATTCTATCGACCATGGCTGCGCATGACCGCTCTGTGGATCATCAGATACACTGTCAAGTGTACTATCGCTTTTTAGGGTTTCCTTTTTCGTGAATAAATAGTAAATATACGAAACAAAACCTTAATGTAGAATACATCATCGGACTAATTCCAACAGAAAATATTTAAAAATTTCTAAAACTGTATATAAATAGGTGATCAAAAACGCAAGTTAGACAAAATCCCTTCAGTATAAACACATTAAAATGTCAATTAAAATTCGGATAAATCATATTATCCGGATACTTTTTTCATCAGAAATTGATGTAATTCGTACTCGACCCATATACATTGGGACATTGTACACATAATGCTCCTGATTTATGCCTACATTTCCGTATCGTGCCTTGACATTGTCTTAGGTAGAAACTATATTAATAGCAAAATAAAAGGTTTTCATGAAAAAACGCGTTTCGTACCATGTTTCTTATGTCGCTCGTATTTAAATGTCGACGTAATATGCAGAACCATCAACATAATTAATATCATACCATGCCATTCTAGTGTGCTACAGACGATATATTTTCTGTGACGAATTATACCAGATACGGAGAACTTTATATGAATAAAACGGTTAATCCATCTTTGGGGCTTTTTCTAGGTGTTCCACGGGTCCGAAAACCGTTTTTTTTTGCATGTGTATGTTTAACTGATACATCCCTTACATTACATACTAATCAATATAATGGTATGTTATTGGATAATACCTTTTAGGTTTTTACCTCACCCTAACTTACAAAGTGTTGACGTTAACAATTCTCAATTGGCCATTTTATCGATGAAAAAAATCCCAGTTTTGTCGTTTTTACGATAGAAATTTCCCAAATTTACAAGAGTCCTTTTTCCCAAAATATCTGGAAAACCCCCAGATCTTTCCAGTATCACACCGACAAAACAAAAAGTCCCTGTGAGGCTATCGTTATCTTCTTCGCCACGCCACTCGACATAATATTAAAGGGCATATGTCCCTACACAAACAACAGTCGGGGAAACTTCAGAACTCCGAATGAAGGCTTTGAGTGTTTATATATACCATCAGGAAAGGCAATGATAACTGGTCGGTCTGTGCAAAAGTGTGAATGGTGCCTTACATTAGTAGTTATATTTACAAAACAAAGCTCGGGACTGATGATCCGTTAACGAATGGCCATAAAAGAGTACTACCACGTATCAGTTCTGCGAGGGTGATGGTAAAATTAAAGTAAAAACATATAAACTCGAATCACTCGATTAATGCTGCATTGTGTTCTGGGTCTCGTTCGATTGTCACCGGCCAATAAATTTCGTCAGCGTATTCAAGAAGCTTTGCCATAGCTTCGTCCTCGGATGATACCGTCTGTCGTAGCCTATCCTCCGAAAATATTAAACCATAGGAATCTCTTCGTTAGTAAAAATGTAATCTTAAATCAAGAGGAATTAATGTGGTTGTCACATCCTCAAGATCATTTGAAATGCATGAGCGATTACAGATCAGCTCGTGTTGCAGGTGAAAACATATACATTGCCTTGTTCGACCACGTGCGGTGAATGGAGCAAGCTAAGTCAATTTTGTGTCTTCAAGATGTTGCTTTTCTTTGGCATTGTCGGATCCGTGTGAGTTTGATACATTAACACTTTTTATTTGTTTAGGTGAAATTACTTGTCGTTGTAGTCAATATCGTTTGCACCATAAAAAAGATAAAACGTTGAACAGGAAACAAAGCCCTCACAGAACACAGTCAAACACAAACACGCATTTAAAATGAAATGCAATGTACAAACACAAACACAAATGGGTGGACAAAATGTCTACCGCCTTGGAACGGCCGCTGTTTGTTTGTTTCATGTTCGACGTTTTATCTTTTTTATGGTGCAGGTTCTAGGGTGCAACAAACCTCTCACTTACCCTATTTCATCCCACTGAAACGGGACAGTGTAAATAAAGAAACCCCTGCCATGCCTAATTCTCTAACCAACATGGCAGCATTAATAAGCAATATAAGTTAAACACAAAAATACTCGTCTATATATGAATACAAAAAGAGTAAGCCACAAAGCAGGTACTCAATGAGTGAAAGGCTGAATCCAGAGCAACAAGAGAATAAAACATTAAGGGCAGACAAGACGAAATTGAAGACAGACATCAAACGTCACCGTCTTATTATGAGGATTTAGTAGACGTCATCATAGGGTCCAAAGGAGCTTGTATGAATATTCAAATATTGACTATGTGTTTGGTAATAATTTACGTTTATTTTACCTAGTAATGAATGCCCAATTTATATACACAACGATGTGTGTGTCTATCGACTGCCTTTCACATAAGCCACGAGCCATATACAGAGGCGTAGCTGGAACAGATTCAAATATCCACCTGCCTGCATATCAGAATTGCAAGCAGGAACAAAAAAGAAAAGAAAGAAAGAAAGAAAGCTGCAACATTTAAATAAACATGTTTTCAAGCCGATTGAAATACCCGGTGGATCAGGAGATCAAAACGATATAGAGCTACTTATTCTTTAATATCATTTCCTCTTCTCTGGAACCTTGATCTGGAACTTACCTAGAGAGGTGATACAAACTTCCAGAACACGCTACTCTAGTAATGATCCTTTTATTATAAACCTCCTACATATAATTAAAAATTAGAAATGTTTACATTTCTGTTGCATACGTATGCAATAAAACTAATTATTATATACTTATCAATAATTATATACATAGTACCTTAATTTTGATCAGGTTTGAGTTTTTAACAGGTTGTCAACGTTCTAAATTTACTGTGGAGAGGGTATGGAGTCTCATTTACGCTATTATAACCTATAAAATATATATTCGCTAAAACTGTTTATTTTTTTTATAAATAACTTATTTTTTTGAACCAGATTTTTCATACTATTTTCCTATATTATGAACAAAGCAAGTTGAAATATTTGCTAAAAACATTTAACCAAAACATTTAATTAGCTGGATTTCAGTCAGCTGTAAATTAATGTGACGAAAGCTCTATGAACTTATTTTAATCACTCTCGATGTCTTGCTGGGTAGAACCAGTACTACGCAAATGCAGATAAAGAGTGCTCATGGACACAACACATATCGAACCCACGTACTTTCGATCCTGGTTCCAACGCTCTACCACTAGATATGTGATTTGCAAGAATTGTTGAAATAGACATATATTTAAGTGTTTTAATTGTTTTAGTCTTTATAATGTTATACCGTATCAAAACTCCCATTCTTAATAAATATTGCAGTTAAGTTATACCTAATTTTGAAGTGATTTAATGAGAAGTGTACAAATATAAGCCATACACAATAGACCCACTGGCCTTGTTTCAAAGTGCTCTCATGTTCAACATTTTTTAAATATAAATCTATCTAAAACTGTGAACCTGTATGGTCCATATTTGACCCCATTGTCACCAATTTGTAACTAAGGTTTTCCTAAATAACTCAATGTAATTAAATATATAGTGTGAACACCGGATCACCATTTAAAAATAACTTGGTAGGCGACAATAATCTTACGCTACAACCTCTAGCTCATTTAGTTTCAGAGAAAAGGATGCATATAGTATTTCCTGTAGAACTCTTTGTAACACTGTGACCCCCGGGACCGGACCATATTTGATCCAGGGGTCATGATTTTGATTTTTCAAAGAACAGTTTCTAAAGATTTTTCTGTATGCTTCTATGTACATATATGACCACTGGGGTGGGGCCAAATATGACCCCAGAGTCACCATTTTAACAAATTTGCTGGTGTATCATAAGCTTATGTTTCATACATAATATAAGACCTTTAGCTCTTACGGTTTTAAAGAAGAGTTTTTAAAAGCTTTCCTTCATAACTATACTGTCAGTTGTGAAAGACAGTGTGCACTGAGTTTTTTTCAGAATTAATTGTAAAAATTCCAAACTTAATATGTCATGTTTGGTACCAATTTTTTTATCATTCCATTGCCAATATCAAGTTGTCATTTCTTTTTCAATAGGTTGAATCACTGTCGCTTGATAAAGAGAACAGGGGTGTAAAGTAAAAATGTACACGTGTGTGTGTAATTCTAAGGAATATAGTCCCTCTACCAGTTGAGCCCCGAGAAGAATCCCTCGTTGACTCGGCATTATGTGTGGTCTGTTTATGTGATTGAGTGTGTGTAGTGCTTATGTATATATCTACAGTCTACTTGAGGCAGATATAGTTAACACCGGGGTCGGGACATATTTGACCCCATCGTCACCATTTTACAAATACTTGGTATAGGATACTAACCTTATTAAAAATATTAAACCTGTAGCTCTTGTAGTTTCAGAGAAAACTTTTTTTTTAAATTAACCATCCTTTTTTTTCAAAAGGGGGAGGGGAGATAACTCTAATAATAGGAACAAGCTACCCTGTTCATACTGCTATCATGGATATTTAGTTTCTATGCAAGGTACTCAATAATACTAGTAAGAATTTGTCCATTGCGATGCTAACACAAATCAGGGGCGTAGCTAGAGCTTAAAAGAAGTGCAAGCAACCGAGATCAAATGATCGCGGTCGGGAAGGTTGTATTTGTTGTGCTGGGGTGGGGTGTGGGTGTGGAGAGGGAGTATTCCCCCTTCCTATTTTTAAATCGTATCGAAAGTTTCAAAACAAACAAAACGTAAAAAGCCGCAAAAAAAAAGTGAAAAAAAAGGCTTTTAGGGTCAGAGAAAGGCGCGGATTAGGGGAAATAAGAGATGACACCACAAACATAAATGGTTGACAATAGGGCTACCGCCTTGGAACGGTCAGTGGCAAAATGGCCGCTTGTGGGTGGGTGGGGATTACAACCAGGTTCTAGGGTACACCAAACCTCACTCTTACGCTATTGTCATCTCAAAAAACGGGTTGGTGTAAATACAGAAATCATCACTAGGCTTTATCCCCTATCAAACAGGTCAAATAAGTATAGCACAAAGATTATCCTGTATACATGTATATTCATTATTGAATTTATTAAACGAGTCGGCAAAATGATATAATGCGAAGCTCTTGCCGAGCAGTATATCATTTTTGCTAATGAGTTTAATAAATTCAATAATAAATGAGAACGAATGTTAAGATTCTATTGATCACATAACTCACATATCGGCTTTTATTGTATTTTGCCTCTCTTTAACACGCGAAAACAACATTAAGTATTGTACAACCACGTGGTACAAATACGAACTGCTGATTGGACTGTAAATAGAGGCTCTTACATGAGTACTCATTCATTATTGAATTATTAAACGAGTCGGCAAAATGATATAGTGCGAAGCTCTTGCCGAGCAATATATCAATTTTGCTAACGAGTTTAATAAATTCAATAATGAACAATAACGAATGTTAGACATATCTCACATATCGGCTTTTATTGCATTTTGCCTCTTTAACACGCGAAACCAACATAAACCGTGGGAACTGGATTATAGTCATTATCGATTTTTTTGACAGCGAATACTAGGCGTATTTGCATACTTATATAACTAGTTATATATGGCAAATATAGAATGGTGTTATTCCACTCCCACACCATGAGTTATGTGATAAATGTATATATCAACATATCTATATCGACCGAAGAAAATATTACTTGCACGTTCAGCTTTCAGTTGGAAGTAATTGTTACCAGGCCTAATTATACAACTTGTCAAAGTATGATATCAACATATATTTCAACAAGTTTCTAACTAATGGTTTCTTTTTCTTTTAAGAACAAAACGCGAAAAAAGACCGGACTTTCGCTTTAACCATCAATGAAATGGACATTTAGAAAGAAAAATAGCGAAGCCATCGACTCCCAAAATATTTACCGCATCGGGCGCTCCGATAAAAACGCTAACAAATATTCCCCGTTGACGGGAATGACACCGAATGAGTAGATATATCAATAGAAGATCAAACAAAATAAAATATATACATCGACACAAGTACACAAACAGAAGCTGAGAACAACGAAAATTTGGATGATGATTTTTTTTAATAGAGAAGGCTTTAGTTCTATTGCAGTTTTTTAATAGAGAAGGGTCTAGTTCTATTGCAGAATAAAGTGTTAAATAATGACTCCTTTGTTTTTCTTGAGTTAATCGTTGAAGGAAAATATTTTACCTGGGCAATTTATCCATACTGTTAATTGCCCAGCTCCATGTGGTATACCGTTTGTTCCACCACACATTTCTCTACTTCATGGGTTGTCCAAAAAATATAGGAGATGTGCTAGATGGCAGTAAAAAGGCCAGTGCAAACCAGAAAACGCTAGAATCAACTTTGGGGGGGGGGGGGGGGGTCATTTTTTTGAAAAAATATTCTGGCCCTTGAATTGCTGAAAAAATATCCTGGCTCTGACTTGAAGGAAAAAAAATAAACAGTCCCTCAAATTGTTGGAAAAAATAAACCAGCCATCTCTCACATTGTTGGTAAAAAATAATCTGGCTCTGAGTCCAATTAGAGTAAAAAAATAATCTGGCTCCCTCTTCAGTCTATAAGATAAATGTAGATCTACTTCATCAGCCACTGGATTCAACATGGAGATGTTTAACCACAATCTGGCTACATAACAACTTCTGCTCAGAAGTTTATCGAAATCTCAAGTTGAAATGAGTTGTAGAAGACAGTGATAGTATTCATGGTTGTAATAAATGTCATTGTAGTAATACATGTGGTATACATTAGTCATGGCAGTTATAAATGTAGTATACACTGGCAATGGTGGCAGTAAATGTGTTGTATAAAGTGTTATAAAGTGATCATGGTAGTAATTTGGTATACATTGATCATGGTAGTAATGAACATGATATTCATATAAAGTCATGGTAATACTTAATGTGGTATACATAAGTCATGGTTGTAAAAAGGCCATTATGTTTTGATAATTCGTTTTACGAACCCTCCTACGACAAAACCAAAGGGAATTTGATAGTTTATTTTTTATTTTTTTCCCTTCCTTCTACAGCTATTCTGTCTTGATGGTTCTTAAAAAATAATAAAAAATAATGGCCTAAATGTGATATACATTGATCATGGTAGTATGTAAATATTGCAATCCTGTGAGGGTGACAGTAAATATTTGTAAACCTTCTAAGGCTATTTATTTTATTATACTGAAAAGTATGTTTGAAAAAGATATTTGGTTCTGCTAAATATTCCTTTGAAATACATGGTCTTCTCTCTGTTCAAAATCACTATTCTCAGCACCTAGAAAACATTTTTTGGCGGATGGTTCTTTATGTTCTTTCGGAATCTTCAGCTGTGAACTCACTAGTAAACTTCAAATCATCTTCAGAAAGTTGCGCAAACTTTGTCAGCCATTTTAGTAAATGTTCACTGATTTTCATTTGCGTATGTATTCCTATGCCTTTTTAGCATTGGACATCCCAATACATAATTATAAACTTGCTTTGACTTCACAATCATAAGACAGTAATTATACATGAGTGACATTACAAAAAAAATACTATCATTCAGTGACTCACTCAATGGAGACATTACAAGCGATATGCGATATTACAAAAATGGGAAAATAACAGTCGATGAACATTGAACATGGATATTTGACATGAGGTTTATTATTAATAAATATGGTATCAGTGGTCATGGTAGTAATACATGCAGTATGCATAGCTCATGGTAGTAATACATGGGGTATTCAGTGGTCATGGTAATAATGAATGAGGTATTCAGTGGTCATGGTAGTAATAAATGTGGTATTTAGTCTTAGTAGTCATGGTAGTACTAAATGTGATATACAGTGGTCATGATAGTAATACTTGCAATATACGGTGGTCATGGTAGTAGAAAATGAGGTAAAGAGTAGCCATGATAGTTATACATGTGATGTACTTTGGACATGTTAGTAATCAATGTGGTATGCTGTGGTCATGATAGTATTACAATAAAAGGGTCCTGGTACTTGTGCGATGGACTTTGTGAATATCATCAACAAGTAAGTGGACTTAAGAAGCAGCTTCAGCCACATGCAATGCCATGTTATAGACAAAGCTATGCGCTATATGCCATTGTTAATAAGAATGGTATGGAACATGGTAGTCATTGTCCAGTACAAAACGATCCCCTACACCACCAAACAAAATTCAGAAGAGCAAAAGGGAGCTCACATAGAAAGCAGACAAGTACAGGCATAACTAAATATTAACACCAGCACATGAAGTTCTATCCACCAAATATGGAAAGATCCATAACAAAAGAGCTGTCGAAAGGACAGCATTCACCACTATTTAAAGTCAATTTTAAACAAGGTCACTGACACTTCTGTCTCACCAACCATGGTGCCAGTTCATTCACAAGATCAAGTCTTAATTGTGGAGGTTAATAGGTGGTGGCGACTGAGGTGAGGGTGTAGGGGTACGGGGAGGGGGTGGTTAGTAAACATATATACCAAATATCAAAGCAAGACCTTCAATGCCCCAGAAAAAATATGAACTTGACGAGAGTGCGGAGGGGAAGTGAAGTGTTACTGAGTAGGGGAAAACCCCCGAAATAATACAATATTTCATTGGGAGTGGGGGTTGAGAGGAGGGTGTTGGTGAGGGGATGGAAAAGACCAGGATGGATGCAGACATGGTAACTGAAGAATAGAATATTTTTTTGTCTATCTGGGGTGATGGTGGTGGTGGTGTAGGCGTGGGAAAGGTGTGGAGTTAATGGGGCTAATGACAGGCTTATTATTGGATGTATGTAGTGAGTTTCATTGAAATATATGAAGCTGCTTAAAAAACTTTAACTGAAACTCTAAGTTGAAAAAGAAAATATCATCTGGCTAAAATGAAATAAAAAGTTATGAAACATGAATGTGTCTGTAAGTGATGACACTTGTCAAGCTCCTTTGGCTGAGATATATGGCTAGTGGGTATTGAAATCAATGGACTTGCCAACAAATAAAATAAAAGTAATTCTAAGTCGAAAATAGGCTACACATTTTCTAAAATACAATACAGAAAATATTTATCCAGAAAAAGCGCCATAATTTTGCTAAAATGCAATACAGAGTTATGGAACATGTGTCTGCTAGCATTCACGCTTTACTGAAGTTGTATTAATAATTAATAATCACCTATTGAAATAAAGGACTTGCCTAAAAACTTTAACCAGCATTTTGAAGTCGAAAAATAAAATAACTTTGCTTAAATGCAATACAGAGTTAATATGGAACATGTGTCTACTAGTGCCCTTCTTATTCCAAGCTTTAATGAAGTTTTGTTGATGTACGACTTTAAGTTGTTAAAATAAATGGACTTTGTCAAAAAAGAACTTTAACCAGAAATTCAAAGTAATAAAAAAAAACATGATTTTGCTTAAATGCCATACAGAGTTATGGAACCTGTGTCTACCAGTGTCCTTGATGGTACTGATGACATATTTCAACTTTCACTGACCAGTGATTGCTGAAATAACAGGACTTGGTCAACAACTGAAAACCAATCTCGATGCAGACGTTGAGTAGACCTACAACAGCTCTTCTTATTCTACGAATAGTAAAACTACAAAAAAAAAATAAATCTGGCTTTCAAGTTGAAGAAAAAAATTAATCTGGCCAGTGTATTAGGCGAAATAAAATCCCGGCTTTAAAGAAATGAAAAAAAAATCACTGTAAGTGATAAATGCCCCCGAAGTGTCCTTTGACCTCTATGTAAGACCTTGACCTTGGAGCCATGGACGTGGATTTTGTGCACGACACGTCGTTTGGTAATGGTTATTTGAAATTCCGTCCAGGCATGCACAAGTTATTGACCGGACACGATTTGACCTTTGACCTCTAAGTGTGACCTTGACCTTGGGGCCACATACCTGGATTTTATGCGCGACACATTGTCTTGTGGTGAGCACTTGTGCCAAGTTATTTGAAAATCCGTCCATGAATGCCAAAGTTTTTGACCGGACACAATTTGACTTTTGACCTCCAAGTGTGACCTTGACCTTGAAGACCTGGGATTTGCGCGCGACACATCGTCTTGTTATGGTGATCACTTGTGCCAAGTTATTTAAAAATCCCTGCAGGGGTTGTGACGTTACGGTCCGGACACGAAATTGCGTACCTGTTTTTGACCTATGAACTGCAAGTGTAACCTTGACCTTTAAGGTACGGACCTGGGTTTTGCGCGCGATGCATCGTCTTGTTATGGTGATCACTTGTGTCAGTGATTTAAAAATCCCTGCGGGGGTTGTGACGTTAAGGTCCGGACACGAAAATGCGTACCTGTTTTTGACCTATGAACTGCAAGTGTGACCTTGACCTTTGAGGTACGGACCTGGGTTTTGCGCGCGAGACATCGTCTTGTTATGGTGATCACTTGTGCTACGTTATTTAAAAATCCCTGCAGGGGTTGGGACGTTACGGTCCGGACACGATATTGCGTACCTGTTTTTGACCTATGAACTTCAAGTGTGACCTTGACCTTTGAGGTACGGACCTGGGTTTTGCGCGCGAGACATCGTCTTGTTATGGTGATCACTTGTGCCAAGTTAATCAAAAATCCATGCAGGGGTTTTGAAGGTACAGTCCGGACACGAACTGCGGAATGACGGAATCCGGACAGCCAGACAGACAGACATAATCCGGACAGACACACAGACAGACGGACGGTGCGATTACAAAATGGAACTTTGTTTGTCATTATGAATGAAAACTCAGATAATCTGGAGCGTGATAATCGAGGTAAGTTATTTAAATTGCATGTATTGCTTTTAATTTATTGAAAAAAATTATGGAATTCATACTATAACTTGGGTTTTGGCGGCGAAAATACGCTCCATAGCTGTGTTGATTTTCTTTTACTACAGTTTATTTTTCATAAAAATGTATACACATTCTAAGTGAAACTAGGGCTTTAATTATCATCCCAGGTGAAACTCCTGTTTTATTTATGGTTCGATATTCAAAATAATTATTTCTTTGTATTGCCATTATTGTGTAGATTTCAATGACGGCCTTGGATTTCTGTATAGTCTTTGTTTTGTTCTCAAATTACGCAGTTGAATTTGGTTGAAATTGGTTGAAAAATCATAAATAAAATCGCCTTTATTTTTCATAAAAATGTATACATATTCTAAGTGAAACTCCTGTTTTATTTATGGTTCGATATTCACAATAATTATTCCTTTGTATTGCCATTATTGTATAAATTTGAATGACGGCCTTGGATTTCTGTATATCCTTTGTTTTCGTCTCAAATTTTGCTGTTTAAGTTGGTTGAAAAATAGTATTACGATGCGATACCTGTGCATTCGGTATGACACGTTTGACTTTTGGGGTGCTTGCGTGCAATAAAACAGAAATATTATATCGATCACCAACATCCTGTTATTTGGAACACAAAACAACCTTTTGAATTATATCTGTTACTGCCCTTCTAAGGGGACAATATGCCGAAATATCGCGCACGACCAACTTGTATATTCGGTATGACACCTCTGACCCTTAACTCTATTAAGGGTGTAATAAAAACAAACGGAAAGCATTCCACCGATTATTACATCCTGTTTATTGGCACACAAGGTGACAAAACTGAACTGTATGAAAATACAAAATGCCGACACAGACACGTCGACCGCACTGTATAATCGGTATCGAACGGTGTTATTAGAAGGCGCCAGCCGTGCAGTATGGAACAATAGACCACTAAATCCATCATAGTTTAATTAAACAAGAAACTGAAGCCAAAATCAAGTCGAATTACCTAATGAGTCAGCTAACTTATGTACTTACATATATCATTATGCATGTATATGTACAATTTGCAGAGTCACATGATCATTGTCGCATTTTCACCTACGGTCATATTATTTATTTCGTTTATTACAGTTAAAACAGTAGTCACTTTATAGAATGAAGAATAATCTCTCACCTTGTATTTGAATTAGAAGCTAGTTTAAATACTTTTCCCAAAAGAAATAATACAGCAACGATATATATATATATATATTTAATTTGTTGAGTCACGTCACTGTCGCAGTTTCACATACGGTCAAACGAACATAATTGTTCTTATTTAGTTCGTTTTGAGTAAAGCTTAAACAGACATCACTGTATAGAATGAAGAATTATCTTTCAGCTCGTATTTGAATTAGCCAGCTAGCTTAAATACTTTTCCCAAAATAAACAAATCAGCAACAATATGTATATATATATTTTAAATTTGCTGAGTCACGTCACTGTCGCAGTTTCACATACGGTCAAACGAACATAATTTTTCTTTTATAGTTCGTTTTTAGTAAAGCTAAAACAGACATCACTGTATAGAATAAAGAATTATCTTTCAGCTCGTATTTGAATTAGCCAGCTAGCTTAAATACTTTTCCCAAAATAAACAAATCAGCAACAATATGTATATATATATTTTAAATTTGCTGAGTCACGTCACTGTCCAGTTTCACATACGGTCAAACGAACATAATCTTTCTTTTATAGTTCGTTTTTAGTAAAGCTAAAACAGACATCACTGTATAGAATAAAGAATTATCCTTCACCTCGTATTTGAATTAGCCAGCTAGCTTAAATACTTTTCCCAAAATAAACAAATCAGCAAGATATGTATACTAGGTTTTCTTACATTTGATCAATTCGTAAGACGGTGCGTAACTTAGCGCAATGCGCATGCGCGATAATACCATACCTGTACGCGCAAGTTTTCATGGGTAAATTATTATTCGGCGGATAAATTGGATTTACGACATGTTTCAAATCCAGTGTATGTAGATCTATGGTAGAACACATGAGTGATGAAGGATTGATGAAAATGTAAGCCTTGAAAAATACTAGCTATTTTGCTCATGAATGTCACCTGTGACTGTGTCTGTGACTTACATTTTGGACAGTATCCATCTTCTGGAAAGCACCACATTCAATTCCAATATTATGGAAAGCTGGCATTGATAGCATTGAGAAAGTTGGACAGAGCAAATGAAACAATATCATATATGACTGCTGTTTTTTTCAGGTCTGCTAAGTTAGAGGCAGTGTACAGTGTTACCACAGCCAGATTCAAGTCAAGTTTCCCAGTCTCACAGTATAACTACTTCAAGAGCCTTTTAAAGGCCAGTGTGTAGGTAAGCACACATTCAAACAAGAGCTGTCGGAGAACAGCGCAGCTCGACTATTCGATTTTTCGGAGAATAATAAATTTATAGCTAGTATATACCATCAGAAAACAAGGCTACAACAATGTGGGGTGGGGTTGGGAGCACAACATATTTATGTGTAAGAATTGACAAAAAAATACACAGAAATAGTTAAAAAAAAAAAAAAAAATGACTTTTGAGTGGGGTGGGGGTGGGAGAGAGGCGGGGGTGGATGGTGGGGGGAGTGGGGGTGGTGAGGCCGACATATATGTGTAAGAAGCCATGTAATAATTCACCAAAACAACACAAAAATATGAAGAAAAAAAATAATTAAAAAATCAAGTTTGAGTGGGGATTGGGTAGAAGCGTGGGGTGGGGTGGGCAACATGTGTAAGAATTGACTAAAACAACAAAGAAATATGTAAAAAAAAAAAAAAACTGGGGCGTGGTGGGTGGGGGTGATGGGGTGAGAGGCGGCGGGTGGGGGAGGGGGGGCGGGGGAGGGGGGCGGGGAGGGGCAACATATATGTGTAAGAATTGACAAAAGCAACACAGAAATATGTAAAAAAAAAAATATATAGTTTCAAGTGGGGGGGTGGGGTGGGGGGGAGTGAGTTGGGGTTGGGGTGAGGGTGCAACATATAGGTGTAAGAATTGACTAAAACAACAAAGAAATATGTAATACAAAAATTCTAGTGTCGTTGGGGGTGTGGGGGGGGGGGGGTTGAGAGGCGGGGGTAGGTATTGGGGGGGGGGGGTGGGGGGTGGGGGGGGGGGGCGGTGATGGGGCAACATATATATGTAAGAATTGACAAAAGCAACACAGAAATATGAAGAAAAAAAGTTTCAAGTGGGGGTGGGGTGTGGGGGAGCGCGAGGGGAGAGGCGGGAGTGGGTTTGGGGCCGGGGGGAGGGGGGCAACATATATGTGTAAGAATTGACTAAAACAACAAAGAAATATGTAAAAAAAAATATATTCAAGTGTGGGGGATGGGGGGCAGGGGGGTGAGAGGCGGGGTGAGGGGGGGGGGGGGGGGGGTGGTGCGGGGAGGGTTGCAACATATATGTGTAATATTTGACTAAAACAACACAGAAATATTTAAAAAAAAAAAAAATCAAGTATGGGGCGTGGTGGGTGGGGTGATGGGGTGAGAGGCGGGGTGGGGAGGGCGGGAGGGTTGCAACATATATGTGTAAGAATTGACAAAAGCAACACAGAAATATGTAAAAAAAAAAAAAAAAAAAAAAGTGTGGAGGGGAGTGAGGGCGGGGGTAGAGGGGCGGGGGAGGGAGCCCACGCCCCAATATGGGTGAAGTAATAAGATGCATAATGCTATAACAAATCCCAACCAAAATTATGGATATATACATGCTTACATGCAAACCTAGATCTGCCCTTATTGCACATTTTATGGGCCATCACAATTTGGGTTCCATGGGAGCCCAGAAATTAGAGAAGACAAACTTACTTATCCAACCCTTTACAACATACTATAAGGAAACCAATTCCAAAATTTAGTTCAGCTAGGACAAAAAATGTAAGAGATATAGACCTGTAAACACAGCTTACACGCACAATTTGATGTGAAACAGACATATTTAAAGGGCTATCAGAATTTGGGTTCCATGGGAGCCCAGGGGTTACAGGAACCAAAATTACTTAAGCAGCCCTTACGATAATGCTATAAGGAAGCTAATGGCCAAATTAAGTTGTGCTAGGGTAAGAATTGTAAGAGATATAGACTTGTAAACACAGCTTACACACAAAATTTGATGTGAAATGGGGCACATTTTATGGGCTATCAGAATTTGGGTTCCATAGGAGCCCATGGGTTACAGGAACCAAAATTGCTTATGCAGCCCTTAAGATAATGCTACAAGGAAGCCCATGAACACATTTGGTTGTGGTAGGATAAGAAATGTAAGAGATATAGACTTGTAAACACAGCTTACATGCAAACCTTGATGTGGGACGCCGACGCCGACGCCGACGCCGACCCCGGGGTGATTACATAAGCTCTCTTATTCTTCGAATAGTCGAGCTAAAAATCCGTGAATTTATCAATGTATGTTCTTTGCAAAATATGTGGCATGGTGCACCTGCACTTAGTCTCAGACTTTTTATACTAAAAATAAAAATGGTGTTTTACAGCACATCGACACATCAATAGGTCATATTGTGCTTTGTACGGATGTAAAATGAAACAAACAAAATAAAAAGGTCTTTGTATTACATCTAAAATATTAAACTTAACCAAGATCCTGACTTAACATAATGTGCTGGCATGGCCCAGCAATAGCACGGTGGACGATAGCAATCTGGAGCTTCCGGGTTCAAGTCACACATGCACCACTGAGTTTCGTCTGTGTTTTCGGGCATTACACCTTCCCCAGCCTTGTTTGTTCCTCATCCTCGTTTGTTGGACTGGGGTTGAAACTGGGGAGTCTATCCTCCGAGCACGATGAACAACCATAGACATATATTCATTAGTAAGAGTAAGACATGTTCTCGAATTCCTATGTGTCATTTGGGGCGGCTCTAAATAAGGTATACCGGTAATGTGTTGATTAGCAGAAAACGCTTATTTCTTATGTATCGTACAAGTAAAAAATGTTCTATAATTACTATTCATTTACATATTTCAATTCTACAACTTGTTAACTATTTAAGTTGAAACGAAATCTGGTTACGGTTAACATTTTATGTATCTTTTTTAATTTTCCTATGTGCCCTTCCCCTCTTTCAAGGGCGGCTCTAAATGACATATAATGTGTTGTTGAACCAACTTAGGCCAGAGTTTGTTTGTTTGTTTTTTTAGTTATTAGACCCTCCAACCCATTTTTTTATGAATAACAAAACACAAACTCAACAGGTTTTTTTAAGAAAAGTAACCGGCGATACCCGAATTTTGGTCCCATATTTCAAACCATCATTGATCATGTTTAAAAATTTAAGTAAAATTAGAACGTCATGTTATATAGTTTTTTTTCTGGTCGATGTTCCCACCATGTTCTGTTCAATTTATATTCTTATAAAAGAAGGTTCAATAGTCACGTTTTATTCATCTGTTTCAACTCACCAACTTGTTATCTATTTAAGTTGAAACAAAAATATCTTATGTGTGGTTAAACAGAATCTATATCATTTTTATTTTCAGAGTTCCTGATGTCCTGAGATACTGGGAATTAGCTGAAAAATGTTACTGAAGTCACAATATATATGGGAGGATTTTCTTGAAACAAGTGTCTAGTCACATATGTAATAACTTTTTACAACATTAATAACAGAATCAGAAAAACTTAAACGAAAAAGAATAGTATAACACGACGGTGTACAATATTTTTTTAATTTTTTTTATGAATCATGAATCGGCAATACCTCATACGGACAGTACTAGTATCAACTTCAAGAAAAATATGTCTAGTAACAGGATCACCAGTTCAGCGCAATATCATATCGCCTCCACCAAAATACAAACAAACAGATACATGTATATATATAACCCCACATATGTTGAAAATGACTTGCACCATATAAACAATACAGGATGAGGATGCGCATATTAAATGGACATGAATCAATCTTCTTTTTCTTTAAACTCAAAAATGTTATAACTTATAATTTAAATATATGCAAGCGGGTGTAAAGTGAAAATCAATTCTTGATTAATCAATCGAGGTGCTAATTTTAATGCTTGATAAATACTTCAAAATGCTGTGTGTCCCTTTAATAAATAAAAACAATTATTGTATGATGCAATTTAATTTTTTATGTAATACCCTTTGGGATGTTTTGATGTAAATATTTGAAATAAAATGTTTTAAATCAAATAAATAACTTTGATATCTGACTTGTTACATATTTTGTACTTAGTCATGAAAGATAATATTTAAGAAGTTAATATGTACCTTAAATGTTTATTGTTTACCATTGAATGGTGAGGCGGCATATGGTGTTAGCCATCTGTGCATCTATATCCTTTCCACAGTTCAATTGTTTCGAAACTTTACATGATCTTTATCTATGATGTCTAGAGGAGCATATCGATTTTGCATCAAAATAAACGTTATTTATGAATATATATTCTTGCATTGTACAATTTTCCACGGATTGTTTTCAGTGCGGTCATTCGTGTCCCATGAACATATTGAGTAACTGTTATGGAGATGTTCGGTTGCCCTTTTTATATTTGTATACATTCTCATTTTCACCTCTCACCGCTGCGGGTTCAATTCCCACTGGGAGCTCAACTTGTAGGTGAGAAAGTGTCGATTCTTACGGATTGCAGGAAGTATACAGTACTGGTTCTACCCAGGAAATATGGCCTAAAATGTGCTATAATGACATAAAACACCATTCAACTTTAAAAATATAAAGTAAAAAAAAATGGCTTTCTTTACTTTCCTTCGATGCTATCAGACAGTGTTTCTATCTGATAAAAAATTCATCTTAGGTTTCAACTATTTAAACTAATACAAGTAAGATCCCCTCAAACCCTTTTATGTGTGGGTAATATATATTCCACGGTTGATTCATGATATTAGCATGGGACAGCTACAGTACATATGACAGTGCTGAGTGCAGTTGCGGATGAACTGAAATGAATGTTTAACGGCTCATCAACACAGTACAGGTTATTTAGAGCCCCCTCAGAGAGAGGGGAAGGATACATATAGGAATCCGGGAACCGTGCCCTACTTTTATTATCGAATAGATTCCTATGGTTCCTAAGAGCTTTCAAAACAAGACTTTCATGATTTTAGTTGGGGTGGGAAGGAGATGGGGCGCATCCTTTTAAATCTCAGCTCAGATGCCCTCCCCCTCCTTCTCTCCACCCCAACTCCCATCTTGAACAGTAGCGATTGTTACGTACACTTTCCACATATGAGAGAGTGCCCATTACTACCCGCTCCATCGAATACGCGCCTGCAGTTCTTGCGAGGACAGTTGAGTCAAAATTACAGTTGAGTCAAACAACTCGTATTTTCGCGTACTTTTGATAAAGAAATAACATGCTTTTCGTGACATGCAGCAAAATTCATGTAATATGTGAGCTAAAACAACAATTCAAGTATCTCCTCGTATTTTATTTAACAAAAAACACACGATTGTTGTCATTTTAAGGATATTCAACATTTTGAATTGGGCAGAGTCCTTCCTGTGAAACTGAAAATTCATTTTGGCTGATTTGATGAAATTAATGATAATAACGCAACAAATTCATTTCCATTATACAAAACATATATATAAGAGCAAATGAAGAATAAAAAAAGTGTTCTAAATTTTTTATCATTTATGTATAATCTGACATTAAAATATACCATTTTTTGTGCATCCGCCTAGAAATATCCACAACCTTAAACTAAAAACAAATAACATCCATATAGTCCTCTCAGTCTTATCAAGGGCAGTTGAAATCCAAAATTTTGAAATTTATTTCATTTTGTCTCAAATTTGACCAAACACAGAGGTGTCTCCCAGCAATATTACAAATGTACATGCGTTACCCAGCATGCTTAGATCGAGGTGCGAGGTAGGTTAACACATGTGTGTATTCAATCAATAGTAGTGTGCTTGACCATGCATACATTGCAGTTACCTAGGCTAACTTACCTGTATTATTATGTCATGATAATGTAAACCTTCAGGAAACTCTATATTTGTGTATTAAATTGTCACCCAATTATGGTCATTGGAAATTGATTTTGAGAATGTGTTCATGTACAATATTTGTAAAGTTTTAAGTGATTGGTATACAAATTTAAAAAATGGATTTTCAGCTGCCCTAGATAAGACTTTGAAGATTACAGTGCTATTGATAATATTTAATTTGCTTCTCTGAATATTACTGTGTGGATGCAGGAAAATGGCAGTTTTTTAATCTAAAATAATTACTAAACTAGTGCATTTTGTCTATTGATTTCTTTTTCTATATGTGTTATATATATAATAAATAATGAAAGTACTTGATTTAATGCCCTTACTTGTGCTTAAAATACATATTGCATCGAAATGGTTTTCATTGTCACAGGTTGATATCCCCAATTCAAATTGCAGAAGTACCTTAAACGTATTCTAAAAATGGCATCTTTTAGAGTTATCGCCCCTCGTTTCGACATTTTACAAGGCGGGTCTGCATTTATCACGCAGTAAAGCTTCCGAAAAAAGTCGGTACAGCCGAAAATCACGAAACTTAAAGCGGAAATGAAATGTCATGATAAAAAATTGTCACAATCTTTCAAATTATGTGTTTTAAAAAATCCAAAATGGCTGACATTTAAAAAAAAAATTGACGAAAGATGACAAACTACTTTTTGTTGGCATGCATTACCAAAAATGTAATAGATGTAGGAAAATATCAAGGCTGCTCCCCTACTGACTAGACCCTGAATTCTACAATCTATGAACGTTTTGATCAAATTCGATCTTAAATACAGAATATATAACCATAACAAGATTTCTATATATATACTATATTCCATACAGAATAACAATCCGGTGGTGTGTAATGTCTAAACATGTTTCTTTATTTCATCTTATCATTAATAATAATTCATTGACATCGTGAATCATTAAAACCTTTTTGAAATAGTTGTTGCTATATACAATTAAACATAATAAATATATTGAAACAACTCTCAATACATTGAAATAACTCTTCCCCCGGAAATCTCGTTGAATTTGGGCTTTTTGCGCAAATATAACACTGTCAAGCAAAGGTGCGTGTGACGTCACATCGTGTTTCCCCTTGATGGGAAAACACCTTGCAAAAACTCGCTTGAAAAAAATTCGCCCACAACTCATACATAATGAGGTTTTCGTAGTTTCTCGACCTGTTTATTTGCATTACAGTTGTTTTCAGCATCCACTACGTTCGTCTAGCATAGATCAGCATACATGTACGACTTGAAGCCTCGATTTATGAGAAAAAAATGTAGGCAGATGGCAATAAGGAGGTGCCAAATTCAAAAATGTCTAATATATTTGAAGGTGAGGGGGATCTGGTGCCCCGGGACTGGCTTAGATGTTCGATGAATTATTTTCAAATTCGAATTGATGAAACATTATACATGCTCCATAGCCTGCTACGTTACCAAAATCTGCATCATGAGGCTGCGTTGTTTTGTTACTAAAAAACTTAAAATTTAACGTTGGAGCGCGTGGATTTTTTTAAACTTTTAATCATATACATGTATATATATATATATCATGAATGATTGAGGAAACCAAACATTTCCTGGAATAACGAACAGTTTGGATAGTGAGTGTAACTTGTGCAGATCCGAATGCACACTGTCGTTCCTCGGGAAACTAAGATTTAATACACAGACGAATAATTTGTCTTACCTGTCGCGTCATTATTTAAGACCGGAAACGTCATTTTTTCCAAAATTGCTGCGTTACTTCTGCCATAAAAACGGCATTACCGCCATAATGCGGAGTTAGAGGTAACCCACGGTGTATCCGATTTATAAGAACGAACTTATACAATGAATTGAATTAATGGTTCAGGAAGTTACAAAAATCACAAACAAAAGAGAAAAGTAGCAGACTCAGTTTTATTGAGTATGTTCATGTGAGATGCAACACCTGTCACGCCTTCTAGCACCGGCTTCAGCGATATTCTACTTTAATGCAACACAGAATGGGCCCGCTTTTCTACTATGGTTAATAATATATACCCTAAGGAGCTTATGTTTCTGGTACTAACGCTTATGTTCTCGGTTTGCATCTCTCCATTTGAAATGGTGAAATAACTAGCAAAGTTTGTGGCAAGAGGGATGAATTTAATTTTGATATTGTTAATTGTCCCCATTAAGATGGGAATGTTCCCCGGCCGACTTCTTGTTCGTTTTTCTAGGGCTTGTGCTCGAGTTGAGGACATTTATATTCGTAATCTTTGCATTACTAAAATGCTACTCCATGATCAGGACTACCGTTATCATGAACTGCGTAAAACCTTTGCAAAATGTTTGTTATCGTAACGCTGATCTTCTTTCCAAATATAAAAGTAATTTACAATCTGGCTTTTATGGTGATTTACAAACTTCGTAAGATCCTTTGTCATGATCATTTTCATACTATCTTTGTGTTAAACTTGTTAAACGGTTTACCAAAAGAGGTTATGACTCTATCCTTTTGCAATGCACTGCATGCTTGGTGGTCCCATTTACAGTTCGCCATTATGCTTTCTTCTTTAATTGTGCGATGGACCCTATGATGACGTCTACCTAAAGCCCAAAAAGGACGGTCACGTTTGATGTTTGTCTACAATCTTGTGTTTGTGTGCCCTCAATGGTTCGTTCTCTTGTTGCTCTGGCTTCTGCCAAGTCAACGAGTACCTTCTTTGTGGCTTTCTAGGCTATTTTGTTTTGTATTTATATATAACGAGCATCTTTGTGTTTTACTTATATTGCCTATTAATGCAGCCTTGTTGGTTAGATAATAGTTCATAGCGGGGATTTCTTTATTTACACTGTCCCGTTTTATTGGGATGACAGTAGGGTAAGTGTGAGGTTTGGTGCCCACTAGAACCCGGTTTAAACCTGTTCAACCCTTTTGTGTTTGTGATGTCTTCATTCATCTTTAAAGTTGTTCTTTGTTTCTGTCTGTGTTTGTGGTCTACTGTCGTCCTTGAATGCTACTTTTCCTTTTCGATTTTTATATCTATATTTACTATTTGGGTTAAACATTTGCAGTGACCCCAGTGTCATTTAATTTTATTCAAGTGGTACTGTACGTTTTTATTTCACAGCGCATCTGAACGGGACAACCGACACGATACCATTGAATCACAGTCTGTTCGTGGATTACACACCATTTTATCCAAAATTCCCTGACATTTCCCTGACAAAAATCAATTTCCCTTACATCATTTTATGTTTCGGTGTTCATTTTCAGTAACATTTTCTATAATATTTATTACGGAATTAAGAATTATGTCCCCTTTTGTGTATTCCCATTGAGTTTGCTCTTGAAAAAGATAAAAAGTAAACCTCAAATAATGTTGCATATTTTTACATGAAACTTCCAGTTTAATCTGTTTACACTTTTATCTAGGCATTGCTACCCTTGAATTATAAAAAAAAACATACTTGATAAATATGTTAATTAGTCAACATATGCATGACCAAGAGTACGACATAAACTGAGTATGGATCAATACACACTTTAGCAAGTTTGTATTTATTATTCATACATATATAACAACGCGATTTGTTCGGTTGTGACTCTTGTGATCAGAAACGTTGTTACTGATTCATGCTGTAATTTCTAATGAATGTCAAAATTTTAAAGGAACACACGGCAATCTTGAAATATTTGAAATGAGTGTCTCGATTTATATATCCAGTATCATTTTTTACTTTTACCCTGGTGACATTTAAATAAATAAAATGTTAAGTATTCACTATTTCGTCTTATTATGCTATTAGTTTTAATATATTACTGGTGCAATAATATCAAAAATTAATAATATGCAAGAACAAGTGGCTTAATACAATTCCTATAATTAACATTAATGATTGAACAAATGCAATTTATGTAGAAAAACTAACGGGACGCCGCTAGTTTTTAAAAAATCAAGATTGCAATGTGTCCCTTTAACTTCATCTCAAACATAAAGTAGAATGTTACAGCAATGTGATATTCGTAATGGGGTCGCAAATGTTAGTGCACATTTTCTTATTGACTCAGTATATGTTTCAGATTTGTCATTGCATGGAATGTAAACTTCGTAATATGTTTAAACAAAAAGCTTGAGTTCTAACTAATGAAAACCATATAATTTTTGAATGTCAAAAACTTTTACTTGTTTCACTGCACTACTTTCCTTATGGTACAGATAAAGGTCATCCGAACTTCCGCGCATGTAGGCCGCCATTGCTCCAAAATTGCTCCTCGTTAAGATAAGAACATCACACTTTGAAAGTAACAGTTGCTCAAAGATCGCAGTGTAAACCCCTTCACACGCGTCAATACCTGTGGCTTTTGTCCTGTCAACATGCAAAATCGATCTATTTACAGACACAACATTAGGAAATCTGATAAGTGCCTCTTTACGAACTTGCTCCGAGTCGGTAGCGACATATATGACGTAATGACTTGACATGTTGTATTGGTCAAGAAAAGAGAAAACCTTGTTCACATCAGGTGTTCCTTCCCGAAGATTGTCATCGTTTGGATTTGACGGATTTCTTCCAAAGCGAATATGGCTACATACCAACTTCCTTTGCTGCTTATGTTCTGCTATGAACTCATTCATATGATGTGTTAGTCTGTCATTTGGTTTATATAATAAACTTAGTATAAACCTTATGACATTTTCGTTCGGAGTTTTTAGTAACCAATTTATCATTTCCTGGCATTTTGGGTGTATTCGGATCTGATCTATCAACAACTCGTTAGTATGCATAAAAACAACACGCTCTTTCCAAGTTCCATCAAAATTTATATCCGGTAACGTTTTTAAAAACTGTGCCCCGGCGTTCATTGAAATAACAGTCTTAGTGTCACGTGCCTCGATTGTTTTAATGTGTGATATACATTTTGTCCAGTTGTAGAAATTAGGTTGTAAAACATATTTAACATCACACGGTGACGTTATGTCTATAGCAAACGTTCTATTGGTCAATAGAGCAAGCAGATAGGACGAAATGACACCCTTTTGTCTGTCACCCCACCCACCACATCCTGATGTACATTCATAAACTAAATATTTTCTACCCATGCAACTCTCAATTAATGGCGGAGTTGCGTTGATTTCAATCGTGTTCATCCTAAGGAAACTTTCCAAATTATCTGTAACGTAGCCCTTATCTATATCGACTCCAAAACCGTTGTGAACGGGGTCTGAATGCCAATCTTGCTTGAGCTTCCTTCCAGTTTCGTCTGCACCATCGCTGTTCAAACATTCATTTTTCATGTTCCAAAAAATCACGAAACCAGCAGCAAACATTAACAGGACCTGTAATGATAAAACAAGTTCTCTATATGTATACATGTGAACGATTATAATAGGCCTTACTGCAGTTTAGTTTACTTATACCGAGCAGAGCTCGGCCGGCGCAGCCGGCCGACGATGATCGGCTAATGGTAACACATAGGCAAATGTTGAAATCGTACCTGGCTGGGCAAAAAAACTGTGTCGTACCGGAAGCGCTGCCATTGATGAAATTGTGTTCGGCAATTTCGGATTTTTTCCTCAAATCATCAGGGGATCAGTCTGTTTCACTTGGACGATTGTCTCTTTTCGTAGTTTGGAGTATTCGTACTAGTTCGGCTAATCCCGTCACAAGTAATAATGAAGCGATATTCATTAAAAGAATGCTTATCATTAGAAGTTGTTTTATTATTTGTTATTGGTTGTCAAAATTAAACTAATTGAAAAATTCAAAATTCAAAATTTCAAAAAATTTAAATTTCAAAAAAATTTATAATTAAAAATTTCAAAATTCCAAAAATTTCAAAAATTTCAAAAATTCAAAAAATTCTAAATTAAAAATTTCAAAAATTTCAAAATTCAAAAATTTCAAAATTCAAAAATTTCAAAATTCCAAATTTTCAAATTTTCAAATTCAAAATTTCAAAATTTCAAAACTCCAAAATTCAAAATTCAAAATTCCAAAAATTCAGAATTCCAAATAAATAGAGGATCTTAAACGAGTTCCCGTTTCATATAAGATTTATGAAACGAGTTATGAATTATTTTAATTTTAATGAGCCTTTTAGCGAGTTAAAACTAAAAATAATTCATAACGAGTTTCATAAATCTTATATGGAATGGAAACGAGTTTAAGATCCTAACACTGCAATCAAATTAGTAAAAAATAATTCAGATGGGCATAGAACTGCCACGACGTCAGACACACTTTAGCGCCAAAACGTCATAAAATATGTGACGTCGTAACGTTCGTGTTTTACCTCTTTACAAAATAGCAGTTTACGCCAACATTTTAACAAACCAACAACAATGTTTTGTATAACGTGCATTATTTTTATAAGCTGTCACAAATAATAAGTTTATGACTCAGATATGGGTGAATTTGTAATAAATAAAATAGTTTCAGTTAATAAACTTGCGTAGTGTTACAGGTTTAACTTAACCAATCAAAATCGTTCCAGGTTGTATTACACGTGTGTCATACAAGAGAATATTAAATGGGTGTGCTAACAAGGGACGTTATGTGATAATTTGATTTAATAATAAAATAATTGGTCGTTAATTTCCGTAATCGTTGTTTCCTAGTGGTGGAATCTGACGACGACGTCCGTAAAACAATCGGAACGTCATTTGGCATTCCCGCCACTGACGCAAAAGGCCGAACAATGTCCCGTACTGGGAGATATTTCCCAGTAGAGCAAACGAGTAGATATAGCTTTTCTATTCCCAGTATTTCCTATACAAATCACAGACAAATATGTAATATATACACATATCGACCTCACTAAAAGGCAATAATTTTATAATATTGCTGATAACAGGGTTGGCATGGAGGAGTTAGTCCAAATTTACCACAGTTCTGACATGACCAAACTTTAATACGAGAGGGAAATGGTAAATGGTCAAGGGTGAGCCACAGCTTGTGAGATTGAAACTGTGTCTACCATTTTAGTCTACAACATCAATGTAACATGAGTTTGGTGCAGAGCAATATCACATGTATTCTTTTTCAACCAATGAAGGAGAATTGTCATGTACAACCATTGACTTACTTTAGGACAATAAACAGTTTCAAGTTCTAATGACGCTGATAGTAGTAAAAGTAAAAAGCGAATATCACCCACTGAAAACACGCATGGCAACAAGAGCAAACATAATTCAGAAAATTATATAAGTACACCATATACTGAACCAAATAAGGACTCAAATTCCAACTCTAATATAACCAATGACATCCAATCTGTATGTAGGAAACTAGGAATCAAAACCTCTTGAAAACGAAACACAGTCAGAATCAAAGAAAAGAGAAATGAGAAATAAACGGGGAAAAATTATATATTATCAAAACATATCAAATAAATGACATACCAGAAGCTGCACCATTACAGAAAGATGCAAAAATTCAACCTTGCTATGGATGCTATACTTGCCTTTGAAATAGAACAGATGTCGTACGTTTTTTCTAAATGCGAAATATGTCTAGAAAGAAGAACTGAATTGAAAATGTTCAATGACAATGTTTGTAGTAGCTGCCAAAAAGATATGCCTGATACAAAATAATTCTCTCTGGAAAACAATATAAACCCAGGAAAGGTGCCTCTTGAGTTGAAAGAGTAAAAATAAGATAATTTTCAAAATTTGGTTTTAAAAGAAATCACACCGTAAATACCTTAACTTTTACAATAAACTTGGTTGAACATCTATGAAAAAGACGAAGCGTCTCCGTGGTCGAATGGTTAACGACGTTGCATTCTAAACCTTCACCTCTCATCGCTGCGGGTTCAAATACCACTGGGAGCTCGATTTGTAAGTGAGGAAGTGTCGATTCTTACGGATGACGGGAGGTTTACAGTACTGGTTCTACCCAGGAAAAGTGGGTGGATGCCTCCAACACAAAAGAAATCGACCGTCATACTAGTATATAACCTTACATGTGTTGAAAATGACGTAAAACACCATGCAAACAAACTATGATAAAGATCGAGTTTGAGTTTACCACCTACCACAATTTAGAGGTGTGTCAAATGCCTAGACCATTGTTGGTCAGCTGTTTCTGATGATCGAAATTATGAATAGTCAATTAATTTACTCATATGTTGATTGACAAGAAACATAAGATAGGTTAGTATTGTATCACAACAAGATGGAATAATTATTAAGAGTAAAATATTTGGTTTACAAGTTAAATTTTACATGCGATCCGATATATCATGTAAGTATTAATTTTAAGAGCTCTGCTCGGTCTTAGGCAGTGCCTAAAATTCATATTACTATGTTGTAATATAAGACACAAACACGGTCATAACAGGAGCGGTACAAATACCGAAGCACAAACAAAGGAGAAAAATGGTCCTATAGAAACAAGAAAAACTTGATGCAAAGCATCAATTCGGCGCCAAAATTTTGAAGAATTAAAACATACATTTCCATGAAAATGGGAGTAATGCAAAAATGACCGCGCTCGACATCTCCATAAACATGAGAGAAATGCAGAAATGACTGCGGTCGACATCTCTATGAAAAGGAGATAATGCAGGAATAACAGCACTCGAAATCTCTGTAAAAGTGAGAGTAATGCGCAATGACAGCGCTTGACATCTCCATAAAAATGGGAGTGATGCAGAAATGACAGCGCTCCACATCTCCATGATAATGGGAGTAATGCAGAAATGACAGCACTCGACATCTCCGTGAAAATGAGAGTAATGCAGAAATGACAGCTCTCGACATCTCCATGAAAATGACACCGCTCGACATCTCCATGATAATGGCAGTAATGCAGAAATGACCGCTCGACATCTCCATGATAATGGGAATAATGCAGAAATGACAGCGCTCGACATCTCCATAAAAATGAGAGTAATGTAGAAATGACAGAGCTCAACATCTCTATGAAATGACTGTATTGCAGGAATAACAATGGTCGACATATCTGTAAAAGTGAGAGTAATGCACAATGACAGCGCTCGACATCTCCATAAAAATGGGAGTCATGCAGAAATGACAGTGCTCGACGTCTCCATGAAAATGAGAGTAATGCAGAAATGGCAGCGCTCGACATCTCCATGAAAATGAGAGTAATGCAGAAATGACAGCGGTCGACATCTCCATAAAATGGGAGTAATGCAGAAATGACAGCGGCCGACATCTCCACGACAATCGGTGTAATGCAGAAATGACAGCGGTCGACATCTCCATAAAATGGGAGTAATACAGAAATGACAGCGGTCGACATCTCAATGAAAATGAGTGTAATGCAGAATTGACAGCGGTCGACATCTCCATGAAAATAGGAGTAATGCAGAAATGACAGCAGTCGACATCTCCATGATAATGGGAGTAATGCAGAAATGACAGCGGTCGACATCTACATAAAATGAGAGTAATGCATGAATGACAGAGGTCGACATCTCCATAAAATGGGAGTAATGCAGAAATGACAGCGGTCAACATCTCCATGAAAATGGGAGTAATGCAGAAATGACAGCGGCCGACATCTCCATGAAAATGGGAGTAAAGTAGAAATGACAGCGGTCGACATCGCCATGAGCACATGTAAAACACTGGGCGTGAGACATACACCCGTGAGGAATTTCCTAACTAGGCATGGGACCCTTACGAGACATTTTGAAATGTCAACTTTGGTCGGACACCCGCAACCCCCCATAACAAACCGTAAGGATATACTTTAAATCGAGAGAATTTATTAAGTGTAGATTTATTTAAATCGTTTCCATTTATTTAAATTTGGTGCAGTCCATGTTAAATAGTGAAAAAAAATCATGTTTTTGATCTAAATATGTTTTTTTAAAACAGCGCATTATTGTTCCATTTCATAATTTCAGTCCTTATTTATTTTGAAAAACTTTGCCGCGATGTGTTGGCGAACATTGCCGCAACTTTGCAGCGAACATCACCACAAGCATCGCCAGAACAGTGCAGAGAAACATTTTATGCAAATGAAGTTTGCTGCAAAGTTGCAGCGAACATCGCCAGAAGATTACAGCTAAAAGCATTAGGCAAATGAAGTTTGCTGCAAAGTTGCCGCACACTTTTACCATGCAAATGAGGTCTGCGGCAAAGTTGCGGTGAACATCGCCGGAACATCACCAGAACCTCATTTGCATATTTGTTCGCTGCAACTTTGCCGCAGACTTCATTTGTATGATAAAAGTGTACCGCAACATCGCCGCAAACTTATTTGCCGCAGCTTTGCAGCAATGTTTGCCGCAGAGTTGCAGCAAATAGTCGCCAGAAGCCTATTTATTTGGTAAGGGTAAGGTTATACATAAGTTAATTCCAATTTGAACAAACTTGAAAGGTCAATGCTAAGATGCTTAACATAATGTTTCATGAAAATTTCAGTGTTGGTTACTGAGAAGAAGACAGATGGATGACAGCCTATGGTAAAGCTGATCTTGCACAAGCCAGTTCAGCTTAGAAAACAATATAAAATGCAGTGTCCAATCTAGGATCTAAAAAGCAGGGGGGATTTTCCCCCCTTCCTCTAAAAATGTGGGGGGATTTTCAAAAGTAAAGGGGGATGGGTTCAAACAAATCTATTACACCCTTTTCATAACACCATTTCGACTGGAAGTCGCATAATTTTGAATATTTATGATTCCGAGTCTGCGCTCATAAATCTACTTTCGTTTTCAATACATTTGTCTGCATTTGACAAAATGAAGCATTACAAAATTAGCGATTTCCCGTAAACGAAATTTAAATGCCAAAACTTTCCGATATATCATCGTATTTTCTCATTTCTTAGCAACATTTAATGTAATTTGGCAATAATAATTAATCAAAACGATTTAAAAACGAGAACAATGTGAAAACATTTGAAACGCAGATATTACGATCGATAAATTTCGTTAATTTTTCTAAAATTCGTATTACGCATTTGCCTCGTTCTCAGTCAAAATACAGGGAGACATCGTTTTAATGAAATGATTTTGTATAATTTTTGAATTATTGGTGAATCATTTCTTACAGAAATTCAAGAAATCGCTAAGCAGTTTTATCTCTTGTGTTTTATATCTTATTCTGGTGCGTTTTATAGCATGCTTTAAATGCCATTTAAACATTTTTAATTACAATCCAAACATACTCAACTATCAGTCCTTTTGATTCCCCATGCCTAAGGTCAAAGTACCACAGTAAGGTCAAAGTACTACCACAGTATGTCCGGCGCCCTCAAGGGGCGCCGAACAATCACAGCACCCAAACACAACAGCAGCGTAGGTCCACACTGCACCACAAAGAAAGAGCAAATTAAATACACAACACAACGCGTAGTGAAGACACGGTTACCGACTTGGAACGGTCAATATACAATAAGGCCTACTGGTTACGTTGAATCGATTTTATTTGTACACAACCTCGCTATTACACAACACGAACTCTTGTCATTTGTCACAGCCGCGCCCATTCTTTCATAGTAAAGTACATTTGTGACAGGCACTTAAATTATCGTTAGGAACAAAGTGCCAAATAAATCAAACTTGAATAATTATGCAGACCTTTACTCTTGAATAATAGAACAAGTCAATTTTAAAGCCAAGTTTGGATTACTAATTACTTGATCGCATCCGTGGTCAAGGGGTTAACGATGTTGCGTTGTAAACCTTCTCACTTCTAACCGCTGCGGGTTCGAATCCCACTGGAGGCTCAACTTGTGAGAAAGTTTCGATAATTACAGATGGCGGGAGATATACAGTACTGATTCTACCCATGAACATGTGGGTGTTCTGCCTCCACCACAAAAGATCGACCGTCATACATAGTCTTTACATAGTCTTAAATGTGCTGAAAAATTACGTAAAACACCAAACAAACAAATTACTACTGATTGCACGTTAGTTAAGAGATGGCTGTCACGCTCTCACTCACCGCAGCCGTCAATCGTTGTTATTACGTTTATGGTAAGGCATTTGTTCAAAATATCAAAAAAAATGTTTTTGTGTCGCCTGCATAGCATGGCAGACACTTAGGGATCACTTTGTCCGTCATCGTCCGTCGTCGTCTGCCACACTTTAACCTTGGTCATAACTTGAAAATTACTGACATATTTGCATGAAACTTTACACATATCTTCATCTTGATCAAGGAATGCTTTTGTACATGCCCAATAACTCTGACTTTCATTTTGACAGAGTTATGTCCCTTTCATAAAACATTAACCTGCAACCTAACCTGGTTCATAACTAGCCATAACTTAAGAAGTATTTGACCTATGTTCATGAAACTTCACACACATATTCATCTTACCACACCGAATAGTGTTACCCATGACCAATAACTCTGACATTCATTTTGACAGATTTATGCTCCCTTTCATAAAACTTTAACCTTCAACTTAACCAAGCTCATAACTGGCCATAACTTAAAAAGTATTTGACCTATGTTCATGAAACGTCATACACATATTCATCTTACCACACAAAATATTCATTAAACTTTAACCTGCAGCCTAAACAAGCTCCTAACTGGCCATAACTTGGACATTATTTGACCTATGTTCAAGAAACTTCACACACATATACATCTTAAAGGGACACACGCCAATCTTGATTTTTTAAAAACTCACGGCGTCCCGTTAGTTTTTCTCTTCACTTGCATTTGTTCAATCATTAATAGTAATTGTTGGAATAGTTCAAAGCAAATTATTTTTACATATTACTTATTTTTTATAATAGTGCATCATTAATATGTTTAAAAATTTGGTGAAATATTGAAGAAAATTGAAATCTCAATTTTTTATTTAATCATATGCAAGCAGTTTTAAAGTTAAAATGACGCAGGATAACTAAATCGAGGAGCAAATTTTAATGTTTGAATAAAACTCAAGATTGCCATGTGTCCCTTTAATCGAAGGAATGTCGTTACACATGTCCAATAACTCTGACTTTCATTTTGGCAGATTTATGCCCCTTTTCATACAACTTTAACCTGCAACCTAACCTAGCTCATAACATAATATTGACCTATGGTCATGAAACGGTATACAGTTGTTCTTCCTTATCAATTATCCAACTTGGCATAATATTGACCTATGGTCATGAAACGGTATACAGTTGTTCCTCCTTATCAATTATCCAATGCAGATTTATGCCCCTTTTCATAAACGTTAATACTTTAAAAAAACTGCTCCATAATTCATGAAGGATTGCATCCCCTGTCTTCAAACGTTATAGTTAGATTGTACTTGCTGAAATAAGCACACGGCAGACGACACAAGTGTTCCGATGTACACCCTTCTAGTTTAATCTATAAACCTCTTTTGTGAATCTGAAAATCGGTTTTAGCTCGATAAACCATTATCGTTATCGTTCGATAATCCCTATTTATCGGCTAAGCCTGAAAACCGAAAAAGAAATGAATTAATTTGAAAATAATTCGATAAACCTATATTACCGAAATTATAAATATGCAAAATTAATTAGCAAAATTAATTATTTTGATTTAGTCTACATTACATTTATCATCGAAAAGCTGTGATGTTGTGATTTTTTTAAATGACGTCATTAAAGAGAACAAAATCAATGGAAATAGCCTTGGTCATATTGGCCTTGTTGGCTTATCCAATCAGATTACTTGAATTTCATATTGGCCAAGTTTTTGATGGTTTTGTGCAGTTCGATATTAAGTAGTTAATTAATAATGTATTTTATTGTATTGCATTGTACTGTATTGTACAAGGAACTTATTTTCCAAATTATTTTAAAGGGACACACGGCAATTTTGATTTTATTTAAAAGTAGCGGGTTCGCGTTAGTTTTCCTGTATACTTGCATTTGTTCTATCATTAAAATGTTAAGTAGTTGAACAATGTTAACCAAATTGTATTTGAAAAATATTGTTAACTGTTGATTATAGTGCACCAATAATATATTTAAACCTAGGGTAGAATAAGATGAAAAAGGAATTATTTAATATATGCAAGCAGATTTAAAGTCAAAATGATACTGGATACATATTTGTTTTTGTTTGCTTCTATGGTGTTTTACGTCATTTTCAACACATGTTACGTTATATATGACCGTCGATTTTTATAACGTTACATGTGTTGAAAATGGCGTAAAATACCATACCGTCAAACAAACAAAAACAACTACACAAGAATCTTTATGTTTTACTTATATTGCCTAATAATGCTGCCTTGTTGGTTAGAGAATAGTTCATGGCGGGGATTTCTTTATTTACACTGTCCTGTTTTATTGAGATAACAGTAGGGTAAGTGTGAGGTTTGGTGCACCCTAGAACCTGGTTTAAATCCCCATTGGCCTTTTTTGTCACTGACCGTTACAAGGCTGTAGCCCTATTGTCAACTATGTTTGTGTTTGTGACGTCATATGCCTTTACATTACCATTCATGTTTGTCGTTTTGCGTGTTGTTTATTTTACTGTGTTCTGTGAAAGCTGCATTTCCTGTTCGACTTTTATACTTATTTTTGATCATAATCACGTTTATATAATATTTATTAAACTTGTTAAAATCTACTTAAATCCTTATAGGACGGTAGAGTTTGATGTTTGTCTTAAATCTTGTCTGGTCGTACCCTTAACGGTTATTCCCTTGTTGCTCTGGTTTCTGACATTTTGATAGAAAGTGGGACTATACGCCTCTGGCAATGGAATGTATCAAAATACAACATTAAAGGTTCCTTGTTCACCGTCATACGCATATTTGAGATGTCTATGTAATTTAATATTGAGTTCTGCTCAACCCGGTGCCAGAGCCTGAGAGGGCATGAACAGTAGCAAGCATTTTTGGCTACCGTTCATGAACAGTCTCAGTCATATCCAGTCTGCACTATTGTTTGTATTTAACGTGCTGGGCGATTTCCAGACTTCTACTTTCATACTCTTTGAACCTCGCACTGTCACGATAACCCAGATAATATTCGAAATTATTAGTATCAATATATACATGCATACTTTCTCTAAAGTTAAATTATTCATTAACACAAATTTCTTTATGACAACAATATAATTGACCCTAAGTTTTTCATATATACTTTTATAAAAAGCAATAGCTGAAGGCTGAATTGTAAACAAAGTATCCCACACCAAGGGAATAATAGTCAATCATGTCACAAACCAGCATTTCCAAACATTTCCAAATAAGACGGTAGCTCTATTGTCGACGTTTTCTTATGTACCTTGCCTATTCTTGTACCTGCTGTTTGGTTCAATGCGAGTTTTTGGTTGACTGTGATCCTTGAATGCGACATTTTCTACTTAACGTGTATATCTATTTAAATAAAACATTTTAAACACAAACGCAAAAAAATAATTAAACATTACCTGAGTATTCCTTCTGCACTTCATGTTTCTAAAATCCAAGAATCTACTTGCTAAACGGGTGGAATATTAACATTATATAATTCATAGCTGATATGCAAATAAACAGATGTTCACCTACTGAAAAGCATACAGATTGTCATATTATTCAAGCATCATCATCACATTATTAAACCAATGCAAACACTATCGTTCGTTATATATCGGAAATGATATCAAAACGAGGCAAAACAGGAAATATATAGTTCATGAAACTGTGTCTCGCTATCGAAGAATATAATATTGAAGTTATGCTCTATAATTTATACTATCTTTTGATAAAAACACCAAATGTTTTTGATAAGTTCTCTTTTTTTCATTTAAATAAATATAAATCTAACAAAATAATCGTCAACAACTTCTTAATTAATAGGTTCGTTTTGATCAAGTACCGACTTCGTAAGTTTAATTGCTGTTACCTATTTAATGACACAAATATCCAATTAGACCTTCTTTTTTTATACAACTAATTTACTTTTTAATCGATCAAGAATACCTATCGATCACCCGAATGTAACACTTCAGATGAGCCTTTTTTATTGTGGCCATATCTCTTTCTTAGCTCTACTTAGCAAAGCTTATGGGATGACGTGTTGTCCGTCGTCCGTCTGTCCATTAACGTTTGCCTTGTGAACACAAAAGGGACTTCAGTTTAAATTTGATCTTTACCAAGCTTTGCCAGGATCTTTATAAAAATGAAAGCTTGAACAAGCTCGAAAACAAGCTAGATCGGAATAGTTACACCAGAGCTATGGTCTTTATTTTACTAAAAAAAAAGAAACCATATTTTGACTTGTGAACACTCTGGCAACTTCATTTTGTATTTGATATTTACCATACAAGAATGTTCTTGAACAAGTTCGAAAACCAACTTTATCGGATTATTAAAACCAGAGTTATGGGCCTTGATTTATTTTAAAATGCTATATTATGCCTTGTGAGCAATCTGTATGTGGTCTTCACCAAAATTGGCCAAATTATTGATATTAATAAAATCTGGAACAAGTTTCGGATTAGCTATGGCACTTGGATAATTGAAAAATGACATATTGTGCTTGTGATCACTTAATTTAGCTCCTTTGCTTTGTTAAATCTTTATATAGCTACTTAATTGTTCATCCAATCATAACAAAACTTGGTCCGAGTGTTTATATCAATGACAGTTTGAACAGCTTCAGTACCAGCCATATGTGGGGGAAACTGTGCTTATTACTTTTAAGGTCAAGGTCGCGGTGACCCGATATATAAAAACGGCTTTTGCTCCATAAATCTTATACCGGTCAACATAGAATCATGACATTTCATACTTAACCAATAACCCGCTACATATATATATAGTGAGTTCAAATTCTCTCCCTATATATATATATATATATATATATATATAATGGGCTGTTCTTTCTTTGAATTAAGACCATTCCATTTATGTTACAAAGGGGTGTTTTGGGGGGGGTGGGGGTGTGGGGTGTGTGAAATGTCTGATCAGTGGACATTGTAAACCCTGATCAGCCGGCGAGTTACTCACATGCTGATCTGGGTTTACAATGGACGCAAAGGCTATTATAGTCGTGTTTAGCGGGTTGAGGGTGTTTAGCGGGCTGACCGCTATTCCGTGCTATAACTCGAGTACCTTTCAGCCTAGGATCATGAAACTTCAAAGATAAAATGCTAATGGAACAATGATAATTAAGTCAGTAGGCCAAAGGTCAAAGTCACAGTGGGCCGGCATAGAAAATCGGTTTCCAACCTCTAACTCAAGTACCTTTCAACCTAACGGCAAGCAATTTCGATGATCCCTATTGTTTATGAGGTCACTAGTGGTTAATAGGTCAAGGTTGTATGGATCGGACACCAGGAAAATGCTTTCAAATACAAATTTTAGCAAAAGGCGTATACAATCCCGTTTGGAGGCTCATTTGTTTTCCCCCTATTTCTAAAGACCATTAGAAACATTTTGTGTATATAATAGTTTACAATGCTCTTACCTTTAAGAATCACTTTTTATCGTGAGCAATATTACCGAAATGATACTCATCTGCAAATACTCATTTTCTTGAAGTCCCTAAATTTGTTTGGTCAAGGTGATTCAGGAATATCCCAATATTTTCGGGCAAAGTTGGCTGTATGTGTGTTTGCGTGCGTGTGTTTGCGTGCGAGTTTGCGCGCGCACGATCGTATTTTTATATATGTTTTTTAATAAATACAGTATTGATTATGTCTTCTATATTTAAAGCTAACATAAATTAATGTAACTACACTACTCAAAGTTTGCTAAGCACCAAGATTTCAAATCAATCGACATTTTACGGTGGCCGGTTTTTCCAAAATAAAATCCATAAATTAATATTGTTTTATGATTAATTTATGTGAAATTCATTATTTTTTTTTCAAACATTAATTAGTAAACCACTTTCTTGTGTATTTTTACATGTCACCTTACAAAATACAGTTTCGCGCGGTATTTCGGTTGAAATTATGAAGCTGAACACTTAGTAAAGAAATATTTACGTGTGACAAAAATACAACAAGTGAGTGTGTTGAAGCTGGTAGGTAGAAGCTTAATGAAAATTAACAATAATATGCTAGCAAAGCATTTTCATCCACAAGTATAAACTGTTCGCACTGCGATAAAGGTGAATTTCTAAACGAAGAAAAAGACCTTCATACTGCTGAAAATGAGTAAACGCGAATGTTTTCAAATTGATAAATCGAGCAATGATAGAGAGAAGATGAGCTTAGTGGAATTTTGACTATAATTCCATCTGTTATAGAGAAATTGAAGGAGAATGGGTAGTTTGAATTGTATACGAAATGGTGTTGTCTTGTGGCAGAAAATAAATTTCCAATGAGAAAAATGTGCTACCTTATTTTCCTAGATGTCTCCCATTGGTTCTCTCACCCGTTACATCCCAAATGAGATATTATCATCAAGAAATATTAAACATTTAAATTAGAAAGTCGGTTATAGACTATTTCACGGAAAATATATTCGAAACAGGCCAAAAAGGAGGTAATATCGGTCAGCACGGATCGTCAAAATGATTCACTGCCGTTCATGAACAGAGTCTCAATCAAAGTAGATATAAAAGTCGAGCAGGAAAAGTAGCATTCAAGGACGACAGGTCAACAACAAACACACACAGAAACAAAGAACAACTTTAAAGATGAATAAAAGGAAAGATAAGACATCACAAACACAAAATGGTTGACAATAGGGCTACCGCCTTGGAACGGTCAGTGGCAAAATGGAAGGGGTTTAAACCAGGATCTAGTGTTCACCAAACCTCTTACACTTACACAAAAACACTTACCCTATTGTCATCCCAATAAACGTGACAGTGTAAATAAAGATATCCCCGCAAGGTTATAATATATAACAAACAAAGCCGCATTACTAGGCAATATAAGTAAAACACAAAAATGATCATGCATATATAATATAATAAACAAAACCCTAGAAAGCCACAAAGCAAGAACTCGATGACTTAGCAGAAGCCAGAGCAACAAAATTGCATTCTCGGTTTGTCATCTCACAAACCGAGAATGCAATTCTTTTTATATTTATCGTGTTCGGCGATTTCCAAATTGCTCCTTTCATACTCATTTTGTACAATATACTTCCAGATACCAATCATTTAAAATATAAAAAAACTGGCCATATATATTTACCATATTTTAAACAAAAAGGTTATACCAGATATATTATCTAAGTAAATTATGTATAATAAAGATAATTATTAGTCTCAAAATTATATATATATTATAATATATAAGGGTGAGAAAATACATACATCTACAAAATACCTTTCAAAAAGCAACTGTAGCACTGTAAAACATAAATTCCACATCTATATATATATATAAACTGGCCATATATATTTACCATTTTTTAAACAAAAAGGTTATACCAGATATATTATCTAAGTAAATTATGTATAATAAAGATAATTATTAGTCTCAAAATTATATATTGCTAACTATATATAATATATATATATATTATATATATATATATATATATAGTTATAAAGACACCAGTTTATTGGGTCAAAAATGATTTTTACCCTCGATATATTGGGTGCTTACCTTGTTATTGGGTCCTCAATCTGCCTATTGGGCCTTGACCCAACAATTCAACGACCCAATAATACATGCATGTTTAACAGAACTACATTTATCTAATTCAGCCTCTCGCACATAACTTATTTTACACGTTTATTGGGCCCCTGAGTAGGGGTTATCTCCCCTTGATAATTTGCTAAGTGTGTATGTATATACGGTTTATCTAATCAGAGGTCAGAGTTCAGGACCCAATATATTGGGAAATTCACAATCACCCAATAAACTAGTGATGCGGTATATATATATATTTTAACAAGACCCAGCAGAAATGTTGGGTCAGACCCAGTATTATGGTTTGAGAATAAAAGGCGTTAACAGTTGAATTACCCGTTAAGTTACGACTATATAGGGATACATAAGTACCTTTAGGTGTACTTAATTCATAAAAAAATACCAAACACGTATATACACACTATTTCTAACTTTGACTCTCCCGCAGAAAAATGGCGTCTGTCTTCAATACCTCTCCAGAGGGATATCCATGACAAGGGATATTGGTCCCCGAATTGCTAATTGGCCAGCTTCACAAAGAGTAGAGTGCATAATCGTCTGCTTAGCCTTGTAGGAGTACTGAGAGTACCAAACGCTCCGGCTCTCAGTCTAAACATAAATCCGTTTTCGTTATTGCAACAGAAAACCCTATTTTATGTTTCGTTTTCGGCCGTACAAAGTGCAGGTAACCTGAGTTCATTATTGTCAAAGTGGACAGGAAGGCACTAAGAACTATAGTATAGTTTTGTACTTGTCTGACTTGGAAAAGTGACTTGGAAAAGTCAGACGGAATTTATTTTACTTTGAATTGAAAGTGTAACTCATATATCAAAGTTATACAACTTGATAAACGGTATTGACAATAAGTTGGATGAACATAAATACACACATAATGTCCAACCCTCAGGTTACCTGCACTTTGTACGGCCGAAAACGAAACATAAAACTTATTTATGCTAATATATGCAATTTAATATGTATCATGTAAAGCGCCTGAGGCTATAGTAACGCAAGCATAATATAACAATCACTAAATGCATTATATCAGTATACTTTAAAAGTGCATAATAATAATAATAATAATAATAATAATAATAATAATAATAATAAATAATAATAACGAACACACTGTGTTTCAATTTCTCAATGTACGTGGTAATGTTGTTTTTACACGATATGCACGATATGCAGTACGCAAACAAGATATTGGCGCGTGTCAAGTTCGTTGTACATCACTTTGTTTTAATTTGTTCAGCTTATAATGATATTATAAAGAAATATATCAGAAAATATTACATACAAAGGCCAAATATGTTTAAATTTATAACACTGCTACAATCTTCAAAGAAGAACAAAAACTGAGAAAAACGCTACACTTTATAGGGAGCGATAAACCGACGTAAAACAATGAATGTGCGAAAATAAATTTACTCAACTTATTGATTGATTATTATCACAAAAAAATAAATAAATTAAATCATAATTTTGAAATGTAATTAGGGGCGTAGCTTGGTGAATTTGGACTGTACGCCCGATGGGGTTCAAGGGGCGATTGCCCCTCGGTCATAAGGTCCGAGGGGCAAAGCTCAAATATAAATACTGAAATATAAATAGGTGCCGAAACGTTTAGGGCAAAAATTAAAATAGATACCGAAATAGTTTGATGCCGAAACGTCTAGGTGCCGATTCGTCTAGGTGCCGAAACATCCTGAATTAAAACAAAAATTTCAACAAAATTTCAAAGCGCGTAAAACTGTTCGACTACACTGTCCGCCATATTTAATCATATCAATATAATAAACTCTGTAAAAATTTGTTAAACACCATTTTGAATATAATAATTATCTAGATGTATTGCATACCAGGCGGGATCGCAGTATTGTAACCAGACAGATTACGTTTGTACTCTCATAATTAAAGGATCGAGACAGGGAGGTACTCTCGTGAAATGTTAGAAAGATATGAACGGATATGTCAAATATGTAATACTAATGATATAGAGGACGAGTTCCGTTTTGCGTTAATAAGTCCTGTTTATAATACAATCAGAAGTAAATATATAAAACGATATTATAGCCATAGGCCTAGTATGTTTAAATTCATTGCTCTCCTTCAGTCAACAAACAAAGCAGATGTTATCCATTTAGCAAATACATCTCAGAAGCATTCTCTTTAAGACGTACCATGATAAATAACTTATAATCTCGTTCATCCTCACTATAAAACAATTGTTCTATTGTACCGTATTAGATACAGGATTTTGAGTCCTATATATATATATATAAAAAAAAAAATCATGTTATATCTATTTTCTTCTTCTTTTTTTTTCATACTAATTCATAAATTAATGAACCTGTACTAATCTTATTATTGTGTTCAAATTATATTTGTAAAATGTATGTTTATATGATGAAAAACGATGTAATAGTTTAAGTCAGTAAAATGTATTTTTCTTCTCTTCTTCTTCATTATATCAATACAATTGAAAATTAAAAAACATATTACGCAATTATGGTATGTATCTGATGTCAACACACCACGGGTGGTCAGTGTTGTAGTAGTAGTATAAGGTTTTATTTTCCCTCGCCGTTGGCAACTAGGCCTTTTGGCGAGGTTTTCAATAGTTGTTTATTTATAATAATCTTAGTAGTTTAAATAATGTTACTAATGCTTATCAATCACGCACGGGTGGCAGGATCCAAGCAGACGCAAGACATGGCAATAGATGGTTTGCAGGGACACAAGAAGATTAACTTGGCAGAGGCTGAGTGATGGGGACACAGGTGGAATAAGCTCATGTTGGTCTATTTTATATATAAAATTCAATCGAGGATTATAAATAATAATTTTATTTTCCAGCGCCAGCGCGTCACCATTTCTTAAAAATGATTTAACTTAATATGTACATATATACATAATCCATGTTGTGTCTGCTTCATGCTCCCTTCCA